>VZTO01020426.1:0-26709 GCA_013400615.1 Syrrhaptes paradoxus
CCAAAAAAACAAAAAACCAAAAGCAAAGCACTTAAGGTCTCAGAAACTTGTCCCTCACATAAGCAATTGAAAAGAGCGAGTCAAATTAGGCCACAGACTGGAACAGAGCTTCTAAAGTGATCTGGCACCAATTAAGATGCTTCTTGTAGTCAGCTATCTATACCTTACAGAAAAAAAAAGGCTTCCAGGGTAACTTTTTGCAAAGAAAGTTGGAAATGTTCTCTGTGTCACAGAACTTTATTGCAATGCAAATCTTGTATTCACTTTTTCACAGTAACTATGAGGTTTAACGTCCTTGAATCAGGACAAGTGCACAAAACTAAGGGATGCCGACTTTTCTATGATGGCACAGTGCTGGAGGATACAACCACTGCATTCCCTGAATCCTATAAGGGATTTCTTAACCTAGTTGAAGTTGCAATACATGCCCGAGTTTGCCTTCAGGCTATTTTTACACTGAGGATAGTCAAAATGCATGTGTCTGGCCTGAGTAAGGCACAAAAATATTAAAAGCATAAGGCTACAAAATATACTGAAGTCTATAACGCACAGGTAAGAAAGGAATACTCTTCTCCCGGGAGGCGATGCACACAAGAGGTATTTGAGTACCCAAAAGAAGACATATCTGCAGTTCTCCCTTTACTCAGAAACAGTGAGTGAAATCTGCAAGAGTCATTTCCTGTCTGAAAACAAACCTGGTGGTATGAGCTCTGAAAGTTTTTTCCTTATTAGCTCTTCTTAAAATACAAACACCAATCCTACTTAACTTATACAGCAGTCGTCTTGGCAAACAAACCCATGAATCGAGAGATAAGTGCACTTGTGCAAGGCTCAGATACAGCCCCTTGATGTTCATTATCTTAATCAGGGAAGATGCTCTTATTAGCGCTTTGTTTTTTCTTTCATGTCCAAATCCCCTTGCAACTTGACCACTGTCCTGCTTATCTACTCTCAGAAAAGCCACGCTGGAGCCACAGGAAATTCATCTGTCTCCTCTGGGAGAAAAATCCTCTTCGAATCAGCCCTGAGTGCTATCGCTACCTGCCAGCCAGCTACTTCGGCTGCACAGGAAACCTCCAGTAGGACCACATTTATTGCAATTGGTGCCCTCTGAAAGCCCAGCTACAGACAAGCGAGCTCAGCACATACCCAGACACATCTCCATTGTCACTTTTGAAACAATACAATTACATCTTAAATCTGTCTGGATTTAAGAGAAGAGTTAGGATGTGGCTTGGACTGTGCAAGAAAAATGTGGGATTAATAATTAGTTTTAAAGCAAGTCTGAGGCCTCTTTTGAAAAAAATTAAGTACATATATATAGAAAAATGTTCACCTTGGTTAAATTATCTCTGCTGTTAAAAGAAATTGTCTATTCTTTATCTGTTCTGGACAACAGAAGTTATTTAAATAAGCAACATTTTTATTTTTCAGTGAAGCTTTTATCTCTGAGGTATGTGGAAATGCAAGGTACTGGTACTGCATGGGCTTGCTGTTCAGCTAGCTATCTGCAAGAACAGGGTACCACACCACAGGCACCAGCAGAAGCTGCAGCACAGAGGGAAAGGTGGGAGGCGGAGACTTCATGTTACCAGTACACTTTGCTGAAGGGCCAAATTAGTGCTTCAGTGTTTGTTGTTATTTTCTGAAAGAACAGTGGTGAAAAGTCTATGAAAATACTAAATAAATAAAAACATCTGTCTTCTGAAGAAATGAAACATGCATCTATTTCGTATACAATTTCTCTCAGACCAAATTATTTTTCCCCCACCACTGTCTGAACAATAATAGGCTATCAAGGCTGTGCAATAAAACCCTGCACTATAAAGTGAAAATTGCAGGGGGGGAAAAAAAAACAACCACAACAAAAAACCCAACAAAAAACCCCAACAACAAGCATCACATTGTAAATCTAACTGGAGAAGAGCATAGTTGAAAACACAGGTTCTGTTTGTGTAGTCATGAGAGGAGGCAGCAATATATCATGTTTAGAAGTTAACCCTGATCACACTGAAACAATGAAAGTGCCTAATGGATTACAGATGGGAGCTGGAAAGCAAAAAGCCAGAGGAGGAGAAAGCACATGGCTCTGCACCCCAACAGCCGCTGAGTTATGTGCTTCAGTGGGGGAAGTGACATGTGTTTATTTTACTTTACTGTTGTTTTCACAACCCATTTTACCACACCATTGAACTACACCATTACAGGACCTGAACTGTTTTTCAGCTGCAGCACTAGCTTTAAAAACAACTTGACCTTCCAAGACCTTGGATGGAAATGATGCTTAGAGCTGCCTCCACTACTTCAAGGCACAACTAAGAGCGGCAGTTTCCTTATAAAGTGCTGTATAAAAAACCTGTTAAACAAAAAAGCTTAAATACATGGAACGAAAACTGACTGTGGTTTTAGGTTTCACTAGGAAGACAAGTTTTGATATTCCAAACATTGCAAGATAGTGTAGCTCATACCAGAATTTTGCTGCAGTGGTAGACAGGAAAGAAATAGTCATGGCTAAATTTCCTGAAGTAGTAGCATGTCATAAAGAAGAAACCAGCGTATTTTGCTTTTAATGTCCTGGGCTTCTTTACAACCCCTGGGGAAAAGGTCAGTGCAATATGATATGAAAAACACTATGCTAATCCAGTCTTTGTATTTGGTTCTTGGTAGAAAGAAAGATTATCTTTCCAATCCAATCCAAATTATTGACATGATTTTTAATTAAATGACAACAGGGCTGAAAACCATCTCTGATAAACTTGTTGCCTTTAGAAGCAAGAATTTTCCCAGTTTTAGACAAAGAACAAAATTTTTGCTAACTATCCTGCTTTTAAATAGATGATCATCGCTCTTTCTGCCTCAAGGGCACAAAGTTACAGAGGCTGTAGCACTGGTTATTCTGACTATGCAAAGAATAAATATCTTTGATATTTCTGAATTCAGCTGAGAACAAAAATGTAGACTCTGTTAGGAGAACTTCAGAGTTTCAGCTGGTAGCATGCATTTATTGGGTCTGAAAAAGAAATATGGTTCACAAAAGGAAATGGGTATAAAAGAATGATTAATCTAGAAAAATATTGCTGCAGCTGAGCTGGTAGTTGGTTCACCTTGCACTTCTGATTGCTGCAAAGAGAAGCTAGGTAATAGTATTCACTGAATTCCTGCACACTGGTTCTTAGCTCATCCAGGCAGTTCACAGCCTGAATTCAGCAGGAGACAGGTGGTGTAGCTGCCCTGTGTTAGAGCTGACCACATAAGAAGAATTGATTACTACACTGATAACATACTAATAGGAGGAGGATTTCTTAAACAGAAACACCAACATGGTCGTACATTTCTAATTTTAAGTTTCCAAACCCACACAGGTTTTTTCCCCTTTCCACTGCTCTAAAACTTTTTTACTTTGTAAACTTCAGAACATGCACTGTCATTATTCCTTTCCCTTGAAGATGTGAAAACAATTTCAAGTGGACTAACAATACAGTGGTATTTTAAACTCTATTAGAAATTTAAGGTTAAATTTCATTTATAGCCTATAAAGTGATTTAATTTAAAGCAGAGTTATGGCTCTGGAGCATAACTTCATCTCATAACAAAATTGGTAAGAAGAAATTATGTAGTTGGGTTAGGAAGAAGAGACATTCGCAACTTTTAGAGGGCAAGAAAAGCAGTAATGGAAAATTCATAGCTGGCTTTTTAAAAGTGTTTGCAATGGACAAAAGCATAAAACTATGTAAAAATCTAATACACTAAAACTGTCAAGGGACTGACTTCAAATCATCACTAACATTTATAGAGCATGGGCAAACCAAACTGTATAAAAAAACTGCTGTACCTCCTAGACTCCAAAACAAAAATATTCTGATGATGTCTCAAACATCTGCAATAAAATGAACGTCAAAAACACACTAATCACATAAATCTATATTTATCGCTATTTCTTAACAACTCAGTACAACACTTATTAGAATTGCTGCTAAAACAAGGTGAGAACCAGTTCCACAAAGTGCCTATAAAAATGTCTGAAAGGATCTTGGACACCTTTTATGCTTGTGCTTCAAAAGATGCTGTTGTGATTTTGTTTGGTAGAAGGGGAGAGGCTACAGCGATGGCCCCCGTAAGAAACCGCTGCAAGTTTCCCCAGCTCCAGGCTGGACTCACCTCGGCCAAGGCCAAGCCCATCAGCACCTCTGCAAATCCCCTGAAGCCTGTGTTAAAGGGCTGGTGACACAGGTTGTTCCCATGCAGCCCATGGAGAGCAGAGCTCCCCTGCAACTCATGGAGATGCTGGAAGAAGGAACTGTGCCCGAAGGAGGCCGTGAATATGTGGAAGAGCCCCATGCTGGAGCAGTTAGTGGAGAACTATGGCCCGTGGGAAGGACTCACGTTGGAGCAGTTTGTGAAGGACTCTCCCGTGAGAGGGACCCCACACTGGAGCAGAGACGGCTGTGAGGAGCCTCCCCTGAGGAGGAAGGAGCAGCAAAGACAACACGGGATGGACTGACCGCAACCCCCGTTCCCTGCCCCCTGCGCTGCCGGGGGGAGAAGGTTCTTTTGCTCTCAGAGTTTTGGAGCTGACTGAGGCAGAATCAGTTTATGGAACCTTGTTGCTCACTTGTATAGGACAAAATATTAAATTTATTTCTTTAATATATTCCTAATTACTTGACAGCAATCCCTGTCTATACCTATTCTTTATACTTTTTTACTTTTTCTCCACTGCTTTTCTTATCTCTCTGCATGCCTCATTTGAGAGGGGAGACAGCTACTGCATGTGAAACACCACTTGAGAGAAGGTGTTTGGGAAAGAATCACTTTCCTTTCTCCACACTGACCAGAATTTTGCCCTTGCCATTTTGATAACATACAGCTACTAAGCACAGAACCAGAATCTGGTATCTTCTCACTGCCGTTGTGTTGCTGCTTCCCTTTCAAAAATGGGACAGGAGGGAATATAAACAACAAACGTAAACTACCCCATGTCATTAGCCACAAGTCACAGTACTGCATTAGCAAACAAAATTATTTTTGCACCCCATTTTCATGACTAAGTATGCAGGACTGATGGGAAATGGCCCTATTCTAACCCACCCCACCCTGAAGCTGACACTGTAATGCCACAGCGATTCTTCACGTACAGTCACAGCCAGCATCAGAACAGACACCCTGACCCTTTCACTGAAGTGAAAATCACGTATCTATGACAACACCTTCAAGGCATATTTGGCTGAAAGAGCCAACGTACTCTGCTTCGGAAGGAGAGGAAAGGCTACACAGGCAGAATGAATGAGCAGTGAAGACAAAAATTGCATTCATATCTAGTTCTACCAATTTGATGGGTTTTTGGGACAATAAGGTCACAGGAGCAGACAAGCTCTGATTATGTATGAGCAACAGCACGTACACATCTAAAACATTTGCCAGCAAAAGTGCATTTCTCTCAATCCTGAAGCTTAAAAGTGGATTTGACCATCACAATGAAAGGGTGATAACACTGTCTGACCTCTGCCTGACTCGCTGCCCTCCTCCTGGATGCTGACTGGCACTGACTGTTGAGAATAACTAAAAATAACCAGCTTGCCTCATATATTGTAATAAGGACAAAGGGAGAAAAAAAGAGGTGGCATATTTGAGTTTCATGCTCTTCACCCTCCTGCCACCTTCCTCTTAGATTTTTTTCTTTTGAGAACAGAGTTTGTTGCAGAAAGCACAATTAGCACAGATTATGGAAGCCAAAAACTTATTAATTATTTCATACCAGTGCCAAACTGGTAATGAGTTTGGGGTTTTGAGGCAGAAGAGGGAATTGAACGGGACAGTCTACTACACAGAGGATTATTCTTAAGAGCATCACATTGCCACACAGACCAGAATTCAGTTTGTAAGGTGTAGGGCAAATGAAGCCCAATGAGAGGATGCCATCATACAGAGCACATAAATATAAACCCTAAAGACATTTTCTTTACTCATATTTTTTTAGGGTTTCATAGGTTTTGCTTCTTTGTGGTTTCTTCCTTTATGTTCGTTTGGTGGGCTTTTTTGCCAAGGAAATTTTTATTGGTTGCTAACTATCCAACGCTATGTATTATATGCATCACGCTCAGTCTTACTCGTGTAGCACCTAACAAATCATCCACTTCTGGGGTCAGGTCACCAGCAATGCTCTGTGCCCTGGTATCTAGGACATTTCTCTAGGAAAAGGTAAATCCCATTTCCCAAAATTAGACTGTAAATCCCAGGAGAAACCCTTACAAATAAATCAGTATTGATTAAAGGACAAGAAAAAATACACTGAAAATTACTGTGGGTTTTGAAAAAGTAAAAGCAGATGTGGAAGCTCAAGTACCTTGGCTGGTAATTATTGTCCATATGCAATCAGCATGCATGAGTTTCTCTGGAGGTCCAAGTACTAATCACAGCACCAGAAGAGATCATTAGGTTTTTCAGTTTTGTTTGGTGTGTCTCAACTCTGAATCAGTGACTCTTCAGTTCCATCAGTTCTACACGGCTTAACCATGAGCAATGTCAAAAGTTTAGGAGGAAGCAGGTTAGAAAAATAGGCAGTAACGCATCCATATGGAGAGAATTGGAGAAAGTCAATAACAGAAGGCAAAGTCAGAGAGAGCTACAACGCACACAGGGACTCTGAGAAGTATGACTACACTGCTTGTGTACTGATGACTGGAAACACATTAAAATTACTGTTCCGTAACCCCAAGCCCTGAAGGCATAAAACATTTAACAATTGCCAGGCACATTCTGACACTGAATGACTGGGAAGAACAGCATCAGCCTCTCAGAGAAGCTTTAACTCTTTTTTTTTTTTTCTTTTGTAAACTGGGAACTGCTGAGGATATTTTAAAAATTAGCAATGGGAATTAATTGGAAGAGGGACAACAAACTTTGTTTAATTAATACATTATTTGTTTAATATTCTTTATCAGTGACACATGGCACTGAAACTTATGCTCTATTTGCTTATGCACTCAGGCAGTGAGGATTTTCAGCAAAAATTTCCCCTTGTTATGTCTTGTCTTTATCTGGAACAGTGCTTAAGCTTTTGGACTTGAGCTTCAGAAAGTCTGACACCCAGGGTATTCTTCCCTTCCCACTTAATCCCAAGCAAATGAATGAAGTCACAAGGTACAAGCCGGCACAGCTCCTGGGCTCTTGCTCTGAGAGTCCAGATCACATTGCAAGGATTCTTTAAAAATTGGCAACTCAGCTAATCCCAGCACTGCCAAAAAACGGTCTTACTCCACACCACTTGAATAAACAAAAGCCTAAGTTATTCTTAACCATCAAATTAATACTGAAAAGAGTGAGTCAGCACAGGCAGTTCTTATGAGGGCTCCCTCATCTAGAAACAAAAACAAATCAGCAAAGTTACACATTGTTTCAAAAGTCAAGGCCACACAAAACTAGCAATTTCTCAAGTTCAGAGAGCTGCTAGTCCAACATCCACGTGGCCACTCCGGGTGCATGATATCTGAAAAACAGGGATGTTATAGGGTGATGCTTTCCCTGGCATCCCCTCCCAGCCCCCTGCATCAGGGGGTTGAAGAACTTTCTGAGCTGGTGCTGAGTCTGGATCTTCAGGTATAAGCAGCACTGACGGCTCTGTCCTCCATTAAATTTGTCTCACTTTTCTTTAAACCCAGGTATACCTCTGGCCTCCATAAGCCATCCTCTCAGCATGTTGTCACAGAATACCTTGCACAGGTGGGTACATAAAGGGCTTTGAAACGCTATCTCAGCACAAAGAACAGGTCATTATTTCACAGATCTTACATAAGAACAAGCATTGCCAGATCCCGATTTGATTAATTACTGCCCACAGATTATGGAGCACAGCTGAAAGTACACCCTCTTTCATTTTCTGTTTGAGGCCCCGAAAAGGACCCTTTCTGAAAAAAAAGGAGCTGGGAATTTGAGTGTTTATAATAAGGCACTCTGTATTTATGCTTGGTTATGCTCCATTATCCTGCCTGCCCTTTTTTTGACCTCCCTACTGTCCATTGTTTGACTCTGTTATTCACAGCAGAGCTAAATGCCTGAACCTTGCCAAAGAAAACGGTGTCATGCATGTGTCAGATCACAAGTTCACATCTTAAGTCATTGTTCCGGGCTCATTAACAGGAAACACAACCAACCAATGCTGCTTTTAGTAGCTTGCAGGTATATTTGAGGGTGAGAGGAGCAGAACAAGGAGCTGAAGATCACCCTGAGAAAACAGTGCCACGACAAAACATATTTATCCTGCACTGTTGACCTTCCTATTCTATTACAGCTGGTGGTTATGAGGAGCATAAGCTTGGAAACACAATCATTTTATGATAATAAAATCAATTTATGATAATACAGGATTATAGCAATCTAGGATTATAAACCGTATTTCAGGAAATAAAAGGATGAATCTTACCATGGCCACCTTTGGTCTCACCTGCAGGAGTGGTCTGTTGTCAGTTTGTGAAACAAGAACCACAAGAAAGTGTTTGGTGGTAACGAAGCAGTAGATGAAGTTGAATGGCAGATTTATAATTACACCTTTTTCTGTTAATAAGGGCACTCAGAAGTGGTCTACACAGGACAAGTCTTGCTGCCTATACTCAAAGCTCTTTCTTTAACAGACAGAATCAGGCTACTAGTAACCCTTACATGAGGAGAGATTTGGTAGGATTACAAGTCACAGCTTGCTTTATTTTTCTGTCTCCAAGACATAAAGAGACCCATTTTATTTATTTTCAGCAGCAAGGGTCTGTGAACAGGGAAAAGTAAATGCACAGATAAATATCTAGTAAATGCACTTGTAAATATTGAACAAGCATCAGCATCGAACTCTACAAAAGAATGCCCTCACAAAACCACTGTAAAAGCTATGTGAAAATTAGTAAAAAGTTTTTGTCAGCAAACACCTAGTGATGACAACCTTCACAGTTTTGTACCTTCCAGTCTGCCTTGTGCCACAAAGCCAGGCCTTACACTTCAGCGGGGTCTGCTGCTATATTTCCCCATGGCAGCCAGCGGTGATAGCAGCCACCAAACCCAGCTGCACACTACCCTTATTGCCTGTAGGAGACACTCTGCAGTGCACCTCTTTTACAGGGATTACACTTTGGTCCACATCAGTCTGAAGTGAGCAGATGTAGGTGCTTGTACAAGAAATAGCGAGGCTGATATGAACACAGTATAAATGGAAATGTGTATGCATTCCTCAGAAAGGAAAAACAGAACAGGGGCTAAAGGCATAGCCTGCAGTAACAGGGAAGGGCACCGCTTGCAGTCAGTCCATCGGAGGCCCGCTGAAAGCTTTCACTCACAAACACACACTGTTGATTTTCCAGAGACCATGTCAAGAGGACAGGACTTTGGAGAAAGGACAGGGTCACTCTCCACCCTGNCATCTCCCAGTGGACAAAGTAACAAACTTATATTCTAAGCCTAATTTAGAGCCACTTCTAACCATTTGAAGGAAACTTCAAAAACAAAGGAATGCAAATATAGACAATTAGAGTGAAATGCTAATACTATNAGTGTTTATAATAAGGCACTCTGTATTTATGCTTGGTTATGCTCCATTATCCTGCCTGCCCTTTTTTTGACCTCCCTACTGTCCATTGTTTGACTCTGTTATTCACAGCAGAGCTAAATGCCTGAACCTTGCCAAAGAAAACGGTGTCATGCATGTGTCAGATCACAAGTTCACATCTTAAGTCATTGTTCCGGGCTCATTAACAGGAAACACAACCAACCAATGCTGCTTTTAGTAGCTTGCAGGTATATTTGAGGGTGAGAGGAGCAGAACAAGGAGCTGAAGATCACCCTGAGAAAACAGTGCCACGACAAAACATATTTATCCTGCACTGTTGACCTTCCTATTCTATTACAGCTGGTGGTTATGAGGAGCATAAGCTTGGAAACACAATCATTTTATGATAATAAAATCAATTTATGATAATACAGGATTATAGCAATCTAGGATTATAAACCGTATTTCAGGAAATAAAAGGATGAATCTTACCATGGCCACCTTTGGTCTCACCTGCAGGAGTGGTCTGTTGTCAGTTTGTGAAACAAGAACCACAAGAAAGTGTTTGGTGGTAACGAAGCAGTAGATGAAGTTGAATGGCAGATTTATAATTACACCTTTTTCTGTTAATAAGGGCACTCAGAAGTGGTCTACACAGGACAAGTCTTGCTGCCTATACTCAAAGCTCTTTCTTTAACAGACAGAATCAGGCTACTAGTAACCCTTACATGAGGAGAGATTTGGTAGGATTACAAGTCACAGCTTGCTTTATTTTTCTGTCTCCAAGACATAAAGAGACCCATTTTATTTATTTTCAGCAGCAAGGGTCTGTGAACAGGGAAAAGTAAATGCACAGATAAATATCTAGTAAATGCACTTGTAAATATTGAACAAGCATCAGCATCGAACTCTACAAAAGAATGCCCTCACAAAACCACTGTAAAAGCTATGTGAAAATTAGTAAAAAGTTTTTGTCAGCAAACACCTAGTGATGACAACCTTCACAGTTTTGTACCTTCCAGTCTGCCTTGTGCCACAAAGCCAGGCCTTACACTTCAGCGGGGTCTGCTGCTATATTTCCCCATGGCAGCCAGCGGTGATAGCAGCCACCAAACCCAGCTGCACACTACCCTTATTGCCTGTAGGAGACACTCTGCAGTGCACCTCTTTTACAGGGATTACACTTTGGTCCACATCAGTCTGAAGTGAGCAGATGTAGGTGCTTGTACAAGAAATAGCGAGGCTGATATGAACACAGTATAAATGGAAATGTGTATGCATTCCTCAGAAAGGAAAAACAGAACAGGGGCTAAAGGCATAGCCTGCAGTAACAGGGAAGGGCACCGCTTGCAGTCAGTCCATCGGAGGCCCGCTGAAAGCTTTCACTCACAAACACACACTGTTGATTTTCCAGAGACCATGTCAAGAGGACAGGACTTTGGAGAAAGGACAGGGTCACTCTCCACCCTGCTCAGCCTAAAACCCCAGGAGAGCCTAGATCTGTCTCTAGTCTAGATAGAGCATAGACAAGTGCCCTCACAGGAAAAGCATTAACACCTGACTGCTTACAGAAAGTATTAACATGTTTTTAAAGAGGTTCAGATAAGACACAAGTATACACTGGAGTTTGATTTGAAGCAGGTCAGCAACATCAATCAAAATTTCCCATGTTACACAACATTATGCTATTATATGATAATTAGGATTAAGGTCAATCTGCAAACTTTTCCTGAAAGCAGAATAAACAACACATTTATAGCAAACTTTTCAGCCTCTCAGAACAAAAAAAAAAACCCACCCATTTGCACTGTCAGCAAAGGAGAGAGAAAAATTTATGAGGGTGGCTAGGGACCAGCAAGCTGGAAAATGTCCCTTCATCAGGCTATTCAAAAACAAGAGAGAGAAAAGAAAAACATCTCCCAGTGGACAAAGTAACAAACTTATATTCTAAGCCTAATTTAGAGCCACTTCTAACCATTTGAAGGAAACTTCAAAAACAAAGGAATGCAAATATAGACAATTAGAGTGAAATGCTAATACTATCCTAAATCGTGATGAGAGAGGTCACCTGACAGAAGAAACATCTCTGCCATCTCTCTGTCACTGCTTGGCCGCACTTTGTTTCTCAGGCAGCTCTGACCTCCTTAGTCATCTTCATGAGCTGATCTGGCATCATGTTCCTACAGCTTCTTTTCAAAAAGCAGTATTTGCATGAAGGTACATGAAGATGAAGGTGGACCTCCATCGACATCATTAGCAATGGCCACACTGAATACTTCACCATATTTCCTTACTCATTCTCCCTCTAAAAACAAAACCATTGCTGCAAGTACGAGCATTACATTAGTAAGAAGACAAATATATTTATAATACAGGCTTTATAAAATCAGTGCAAATGCCAAAAGAAACTTGCATTCTTCAGGAGATTGAGTAGGATAAGTCTGACAATGTGGCCAATGGGAAGCACAGGACACCACTATGAGGGAGCAGGNTTGGAAACACAATCATTTTATGATAATAAAATCAATTTATGATAATACAGGATTATAGCAATCTAGGATTATAAACCGTATTTCAGGAAATAAAAGGATGAATCTTACCATGGCCACCTTTGGTCTCACCTGCAGGAGTGGTCTGTTGTCAGTTTGTGAAACAAGAACCACAAGAAAGTGTTTGGTGGTAACGAAGCAGTAGATGAAGTTGAATGGCAGATTTATAATTACACCTTTTTCTGTTAATAAGGGCACTCAGAAGTGGTCTACACAGGACAAGTCTTGCTGCCTATACTCAAAGCTCTTTCTTTAACAGACAGAATCAGGCTACTAGTAACCCTTACATGAGGAGAGATTTGGTAGGATTACAAGTCACAGCTTGCTTTATTTTTCTGTCTCCAAGACATAAAGAGACCCATTTTATTTATTTTCAGCAGCAAGGGTCTGTGAACAGGGAAAAGTAAATGCACAGATAAATATCTAGTAAATGCACTTGTAAATATTGAACAAGCATCAGCATCGAACTCTACAAAAGAATGCCCTCACAAAACCACTGTAAAAGCTATGTGAAAATTAGTAAAAAGTTTTTGTCAGCAAACACCTAGTGATGACAACCTTCACAGTTTTGTACCTTCCAGTCTGCCTTGTGCCACAAAGCCAGGCCTTACACTTCAGCGGGGTCTGCTGCTATATTTCCCCATGGCAGCCAGCGGTGATAGCAGCCACCAAACCCAGCTGCACACTACCCTTATTGCCTGTAGGAGACACTCTGCAGTGCACCTCTTTTACAGGGATTACACTTTGGTCCACATCAGTCTGAAGTGAGCAGATGTAGGTGCTTGTACAAGAAATAGCGAGGCTGATATGAACACAGTATAAATGGAAATGTGTATGCATTCCTCAGAAAGGAAAAACAGAACAGGGGCTAAAGGCATAGCCTGCAGTAACAGGGAAGGGCACCGCTTGCAGTCAGTCCATCGGAGGCCCGCTGAAAGCTTTCACTCACAAACACACACTGTTGATTTTCCAGAGACCATGTCAAGAGGACAGGACTTTGGAGAAAGGACAGGGTCACTCTCCACCCTGCTCAGCCTAAAACCCCAGGAGAGCCTAGATCTGTCTCTAGTCTAGATAGAGCATAGACAAGTGCCCTCACAGGAAAAGCATTAACACCTGACTGCTTACAGAAAGTATTAACATGTTTTTAAAGAGGTTCAGATAAGACACAAGTATACACTGGAGTTTGATTTGAAGCAGGTCAGCAACATCAATCAAAATTTCCCATGTTACACAACATTATGCTATTATATGATAATTAGGATTAAGGTCAATCTGCAAACTTTTCCTGAAAGCAGAATAAACAACACATTTATAGCAAACTTTTCAGCCTCTCAGAACAAAAAAAAAAACCCACCCATTTGCACTGTCAGCAAAGGAGAGAGAAAAATTTATGAGGGTGGCTAGGGACCAGCAAGCTGGAAAATGTCCCTTCATCAGGCTATTCAAAAACAAGAGAGAGAAAAGAAAAACATCTCCCAGTGGACAAAGTAACAAACTTATATTCTAAGCCTAATTTAGAGCCACTTCTAACCATTTGAAGGAAACTTCAAAAACAAAGGAATGCAAATATAGACAATTAGAGTGAAATGCTAATACTATCCTAAATCGTGATGAGAGAGGTCACCTGACAGAAGAAACATCTCTGCCATCTCTCTGTCACTGCTTGGCCGCACTTTGTTTCTCAGGCAGCTCTGACCTCCTTAGTCATCTTCATGAGCTGATCTGGCATCATGTTCCTACAGCTTCTTTTCAAAAAGCAGTATTTGCATGAAGGTACATGAAGATGAAGGTGGACCTCCATCGACATCATTAGCAATGGCCACACTGAATACTTCACCATATTTCCTTACTCATTCTCCCTCTAAAAACAAAACCATTGCTGCAAGTACGAGCATTACATTAGTAAGAAGACAAATATATTTATAATACAGGCTTTATAAAATCAGTGCAAATGCCAAAAGAAACTTGCATTCTTCAGGAGATTGAGTAGGATAAGTCTGACAATGTGGCCAATGGGAAGCACAGGACACCACTATGAGGGAGCAGGTGACACCATGGAAGGATGCTGCATGCACTACTGCAGTCAACACCACAGTCACTTAAATCACTTCACTGTCTAGGATAATTATCAAAGCACACTCACAAGTTCCCTATTCTGTGCATGAAGAAAGTTAGACAGCTAAGAAGGGAGGCAAGCTGATAATACTGGGGAGAGTTCACTCTAAGAGAGCTTTGTCCCTATGGCCAGGCTTCCAGAAGGTGCCTCCTACAGGTACATGGTTCATAGCAGTGATTCCTCTCCTGGGCTTGTCTTTTTCATCCTTCTTCACAGACACAGAGTTGGAGAAAGTTACCTCACTTGGGAAGCTGGAGCTACCTTCCTCCAGGAGCTCAGTAGTTAAACCACTAGCCATGGACATGGGAGATCTGGGACAAACATCATGTTCTGAGGGATGGAAACAGCCTTTGCTGGGGGCTTCCACCTCACAGAGGAGGGACGTGGGTCCTGGTCTCTGCCCCAATTAATGTTTAAGTATTTATTAAACATTAATTGAAAGAGGAACTAGAAATAGTTCCCGTTCCCAGCTGAGTGGCTCAGCCTTCAGGCTACAGTCATTCTTATGAGCTGGCTCACTCTCGCTCTCCCTGACCCACAAAATACTAACTGTACCCCAACAAAGTAGAACAGCATTGTCTGAAGGAATGAAGAGCCTGCCAACTGACTGCTAGGGCACTTCCTTCAAAGGGAAAAGTGGATTCATAACCCTGCAGGCAGATAAGACATTTGAGCCCCAAATCTTGTCATAATCACAGAACCAGAGTGTGGGAGGTGATGAGGTCAGATAGGGAAATGTCTCCTTGGAGCAGTGCAGCAGTGCACAATATCCAGCAAGAATGTAGTAACAGACCTCAGTCCAAGACAGAGGTACTCCTGAAGGTTTCTGGAAACAGACCATTAGACAGGCAGAAAAATTTACAGGTGAAAACTGAGGCACCTAATGACTGTAGCAGACAACAACTCAATGTGTTAAGGATCTCAGTTTTGGACCTAGCTACATCCCATATTAAATAGGAAGCACTATGTACCCAAATCCTGTTATAGTCTAACACCAGAGCAACAAAACAAGAACCTGAAATTAATGTGGGTATTAGCTACATACATGTTCATATTTAAAGTTTTTAGGCTTTATTTTGAATTGTCAAAAATGAGAGAAAAACCCTACTCTTCAGACTAAGAAAGTATAATTTCTAAATAAGAAATTTCCAATTAGGAATTTTTTGAAGATATTTTGTACAAAAATACTGGTTCTAAATATTTTTTTAGACAACTTGAAATTACAATGCCTGTACATTTTTTCCATTTCTCATGTATTTTCAGAATGAACATGTAGCCACTTAACATGAGGTTACATTTCTGAAATGGCCACAGCTATCAGTAAAACTTATAATTATTCACCCAGTACAAGTGCTCACACTTTGTACCGTACATAGGTTCCCTTCAGAAAGAGTCCAAGCTATCATATCCGTATGTTTCCTGATTAGCATGAAGTACAAGATCTTTGTACTGATGAAGTGAATAAAGTTTAGCTATTGATTTCAAGAGCAGCAGAGCTTCACAACTTCATCCTAATTTTTTTTTTCCACCTGGTTTCAGCACATAATGCCTCACCAATTTATATTTTTTCTCCCCACCCAGTTTTCCACTGCCCTCAACCCTGCTTTTGCCCTCCAGAATCCCAGCTGTGTGCCGTTACCACAGCCCATTAAGACTGCCATCACATAGACCTCCCTGTTCATCTGTTATCTCCTGGATTGCAGGTACCCAGGTGCTGATTTCTTTCTGCAAGCCTAGCAGCTGCTACAGTGATATTTAGTAGCACAGTCTATGAGTCTTAACCCTTTGCTTCCTGACTTTATGTTATTTCTCCTTCTTTTCACTAGTCTTGTTGGGAAGAAAGAGCTGACCCATACCTGACAGCCTGTTACAACACAAAAGCATTCATCTACCCACCTTGCACAGCTCCTAATCAAAACTCAGACTGTACTATCATCTTTCATGTCCATTTTCTACAGCTTCACCTGCTTCCCCTCTCTGCTTCATGTTTTTGCACCCTCAGTTGTCACTTCTTTTGAGTCGGATGCCCGGCTCCAAGGCACTCAGACTCCTCATGAAGGAGGAGTATGATCTCCTCACAAAAACTTTCTGCTCCAGCTTCTGAGCTGGATAATTTCTGCTTGCATGACCACCTCTATCAGTTATCAGCTTCTCAGAGGAGTGAATTAATCTTCTGCATCCATGTATAAAGCACTTACGGTTACCATAAGGAAAGATTTTTTTCAATGGCACAAAGGGAAGAACCAGTCACACATCTCCCAACTATAAGTAAACAGAGTGTTTTTAAATAGGGAAAAACAAACACTAGAGAATTACAAAATTATAAAAGACTGTATCTAAAAAAAATCTTTAATATTTATTATAAAGTTAGGTAGTTAGAAATGGTTAAATGAGCTAATAACCATACTGATCTCTCCACATACAGAGGCCACCTATCATAAACTGTGTCATTCATTACACACACAAAATCTGGTCTCTGCTAAAACATCTCTCTGGCCTCACTTATAAAATCAGTGTATTTTCTGGTTCAGACTGCAGCAGTTTTAAGAATCTCCAAATAACTTTCTAAATCCCCTGTCTGAGGTCTTGGTGGAAGAAAAGAATGAAAAGGGCTACCCACTTTCCAAAATGTCTGTTTTATTTAGTTAGATGATAGTTAATAATATTCCTATCCAAAATTCAAGGGATTTTTATTACATCAAAAATAATGCTGCTGGTGTTTTACTCTTTTGATCATTTACATGAATCTAGAAAGCCATCTGTGTACAGAGATTCCTGGTTCATCCTTCACCATCAGGGTAAAACAAATACTCAAGTTCTTCAAAAATATGTCTTTTTCTAGTGATGAGCATTGAAATCAGTTTGTTTGCTTTCCCAGACTGAGATGCGTAATCTCCAGAGACCTGAGCCTGATATATTCCCTTTTATAGCAAGAAGGATCCAGGTCAAGCTGCCCTGCAGACATCAGCTGTGACTATATGGCAGATACTTGCAAAAAGGCATGAATTTTTAAATTCTGGGGCTACGGAATTCCCAAGTTTCCCAAAAGCCATCAGTATTCATGCAAGTGTATTCTCATGGTTCATAAAATGCTCATACACATTCATGAGTGTGGATTTCTGTGCAAATTCACAAAGCAGAACCTAATCAGAAAGGAACTCCCACAGTAGATTAGGGAATAGAGGAGCACCAATTGTGTTATTTAGAGGTGGGGTGTCAATGATGCAGGTCCCTTTTGAAAACCTAGCTATTCTTCTTCAGTATCATAAGGGACTGAATACGCAGATAAAGTACCATAAATTTCTGTTGTCTATGCAAAAATGCTATTTCCAGAACCACAAAGCAGGTTTTCAAACCTTTTATATTCAGTATGAAGGTGAAAGGAGTGATTATTTTTTGTTTTAGCTTATAAGAAATTTTAGTAAGGTTTAAAAAAACCAACAACATTCTCTCCTAGGTGTGAAGCAGGGAAGGGAAGAGACAGAACACAGCCAAGTAAATTTCACCCAGAATCTATCTTTACATCACTCAGTACAGATGCTCACATAAAGACCATCCTTTTTTCTTCCATTTTTCTCTCTAACTAGATTTTCAAATATACTGGTTAGAAAGACAAATTACTTTCTAATTGTAGCAATTCACCTGTGGTAGCTTCTAATGACTGTCTTTTGCCCCAAGATGCACCAGGCTTTTCATAAAAGAAATGGGTTTTTTTCCACCCTAGTAGTTGTCAAGATTTGGAGTAAGCTAAGTCTGCCTTTTCCTATGAGCAGTGCCCAGAACCAAGCAGACAAAGTTCATAAACACTTACAGTAGAAGGGCTTCTCATTTCTACAGGCACTTGGACATCCCAGCTTTAGGATTTATGTGTTTGGACCAAGGTATACTGTGCTGGGTCCAAGAGTGAGAATCCTTTGAGCACAAGGTGAAATACTGGTGTAATTCAGTGTGACAAGATCCCTAAGAGCCCAAGGTAGGTGTCAGTCACCCTTTATCTCTCATTATATTCAATTAATTAATCATAATAGTGTCTGGTGTAAGCTTGGTAATGAACTGACTGCACTAATCCCATTCATGTTTAAATACATTGATTATAGTTCCACAAAACAAAAGTTCAACATAGTCAAGGACTTTATACTCAGGGTCCAACATCATCGTAATAATAACAACACATATTTATCAGTCTTATTTTTATTCAAGTAAGCTCTTTTCTTGCACTTCAACTACTAGGGCTTGTTTCTATTTAGCATCATAACAGGAAATAATTACAGCTAGCCTCACACTAGAGGTTACTATTATCTTGTAAGAAACGAGGACAATCAATATCCTAGGGGGGACAGGTACTGAAACAGCCCCCTGAATAACTTATAGATCAATAAGCATGACAGAAAATGGAAGGGAGATTTACATTTGAAGGAATCCCAAGGAGACCCCAGAGGAAGGACTTGAGTACAAAGATAAATGTATATCCTCTGGCTTGGTTGGTCGTCTGTGACTGAACCCGAGGTCGTTAGGATTCTGCTAACCTGCAATCTTTAACCAAATGTTTAGGTAGGTGTGTCAGCAGTTGGTCGCCTGCTACCAGATAAACTTTTAGGAAAGATTTTAAAGATAAGTAGATATAAATTTGACTTTTGTTTTGTTAATTGCCACAACAACAATCAAAATCCCATATTTTTATTTGGATCTTATGAATAAATAGCATATGTTTATGTCTTACTGAAACCTGACTTGTATTACGGGTAAGTCCAGTACCACCATTAAATAGGAATGCTCAATGGGAGTAAAGGACCCAGTCCCATGGAGACCCTGTCCCATGGCTTTCTGGAGGTTAAGAGGATGCCATTCCACTCAGCTACAGAAAATACTACAATCTCTGTTAAATTCACATGAAAGAAGCATTTTTTTTTAAGAATCACCTAGGAAAGATCCCTTCCAGCAGCTGTGCCATGGGGAGAGCCAAGCATCCCTGGGGAAAGCAGGAAAGATGTGGGGTTACTTCCAAGTGCTGCCTTCTCCCACATGTAGCTGCTCTGCTTAGAAAATGGAATCTGTAGAGGCTTGTAAGAGAAACAATGAGATGCTATGAATGCACATTCAAAGAAACAGCAGAAGGATAAAAGAAAAACGTGCACTGAAGGCACCTTGACGAAGAGGCCACCAAGGTCAGAGCAGATTAATCTGCAACTTCTCACACACCCGGAGTGCAAAAGCAGTGTCTGCACCCACGGAAGGAGACTAGAGAGCAACAAACCGATCAGCAGCGCTGCACAGTGACTTACAGGAGTGGGACAAGCCAACAAGGCAAAAGATTGATAAAAGTCAGCTCCTTACTGACATAAAAGGCACATTAAAAATGAGCATACCCAAAATGAGCACACAGTCACAAATCTACGAGGAACTCAGCACAGATGATGAGGACTTGATACTCAGTATCCCTTATCCTCCATTTCACCTCAATTAGTGCTGGCCAGCGTGGCGGGACACACACATCTTGGGGAGCATATAAGAACGTCAGCAAGAGCCAGTTTGCTAGATAAGGGGAAGGAAAAAGAGTCACCTTCCTCTCCTTTATTGTCCTGTGTTGAACTTTGCTACATAGGTTGTGCAAACTATCAATATAGAAAGAACAAATTAGTAAAATTGGATCAGTTCTCCACTAACTGTGATACGGAAGCAATAGTAAAAAAAAAAAAACACATTTCTGCCTAAAATTCCAGATATCAAGGAAAAAGTCAAATTATTAAATATTACTAATTTCTCAATTTAAATTAATCAATAACTGCTGTGTGTCATGTGGTCAATAACTACATTTGGCTTCCTTACTGTTACCCATTTTCTAAATGTGATCATGCATTTTATTTTTGGTATAAAGGAAAAGAAAACTGGTGAAAGCTTTATCTAATCCTAGCCAATCCAGAATACTTGAGAAATGGTGCGAGTGTTGAGAAAGGGAGTAATTGCACGAATATCAGAAGTGTGCAGAAAATGTGTTTATGTAAAATTCACTTCTATGTAGGTGTTATAAAATACAAGGCAAAATACTGAGAGTACTTGGGAAATTACAGCTTCCTGAACTGGGTTTTATTATATTTGTAGGGCAGTTTTTGCTGTTGTTTAAAAAAGAAAGAAAAGTTCAATTTTTTCATTTCCAAATCACAGCCCTGTCAGGCCAGGTGGTTTCTGGCATGGTAGACTGGTAGGTGAGCATTTTTACTTCTTGTAGTATTTTCATGACTCAAAGTCATGACCTCCATCACACTGCAAGAAAATTCAGCCCCTTGCTCCCTCCACACCCCCATTTACCTCTTTCAAGTCTTGGACAACAGCAGTGAGCCTTTCATTCTCTGCCTGAACGTTGGTGACCACTGCCCTGCTCTGCTTCAGCTCATTCTGCATCTCCAAAATCTTCCCGAGGTAATAAGCTTCTTTTGATGCAGACTCCTGGAGAAGAGTCTCTTCACGTGTTTCACCATCTTCAGCCACTTTGCGGTGAACTGAGAAGGACTGTCCAAATGCCTGCAAGAGGAAAACAGTGCACAGTATAAAAATACTGAAGCCCTAGAAAAGTTATAAACAATAACAAGCAGCTGCATAGCCAGCGGGAATAAATTAGATCTGTGAGTCCCAAACTCTGACCTAATAAATACTACTGTAGCAGCTTCCTAGCAGCTGAGGGCCACCATCTCATTTAGCCGAAACGAAGCACCTTGAAGCTATTCTCATTTGCAGTATGGATTTATGGCCCCTATCCAGGCGACCTCCACTGAGATCAAGATGGTGCTCTGCTAACTAGCCATTAATTAGTGCCAGTGATTAACTCTCCTGCATGAGGCCAGCTGATAATTTCTCAGTTCCTTTCTTTTCTAGTTCTGCAAAATAAATGTGTGGTTTGTTCTGTTTTAAAAGAGCATAAATAGCTGAGAAATCTTTCTAAATTGCTTTCCATTTTCAACATTTTTTTTTATTATAGGAGCTGACTTCATGGCATAGAAAAAAGCTTCCTGTAACTTGAAAGAAAGATAAATGAGCTACATATCAAGCAGTGGCTATCTACATTGTCAGTAAGCCAACCAAGGAGTTTGAGAGCCCCTTCATTTAATCTGTACTCAGGGTTTTCTGCTTCTGCTGAAAAGAAACAATATTTATGTATTTGAGAAGTTTTTAAATATAAAAATAATTTTCAGTGATTCTCTTCTTCTTGCTACTGGCTTGGAATGACCAGTTCAATAGGGCAGTATTTCTCAGTGACAATTTCTGATGTTGTTTCAGACAGCTCTGGGGTAACCTGGAAGAAAGTAAAATACAAGGCAAGATAGAAGAGGTGAGGGAAATATTTAGCTACAAAAGACAAAGGAGAAAAATCTGTGATAATATAGCAACATTAAAAATAATGTAGTAACACAAAAGAATATATAAATAAAAATAAAATTAAAATAGCAATAAAGTAAAATAAATGAAATAAAGTGGGGTTTTTGTCTTACCTTTATAAAAAATATACTTGGCTGAAAATGACATGGCCTAATTCTGGAAAAAGCCCAAAGAAGACCTCTAATGTAAAGAATATTTAGCCTAACATAGGCAAAAGTTCTCTCTCATAGATCTTAATTCAAATATATTTGTTTGAAAGACCCTGATTTTTAATTTTTTCCCCAATACAAGAGAGAGATGTGTCATGATACTGTATGCTCTTTCAGTGGGAAATTCTCCCATAAAAGCCTAATTTCTACCCAGTCCTATGAAACTACAGAGAAGGGTATACATTTGTACCCACTGTAACCAGTGGCCTCTGCCTTCCCATCAATGAGAACTACTTGCCAAATAAAATCCATTGTTTTAGTGCCATTATTTATAGCCTTTCAGCACACGTTCTAAGTTCTACTGGCACTAGGATTGAAGCAGCCCCTTAGAAACTTCAAAGCAAAACCCTGTTCAAAAACTTTCAGCTTTTAAGTCTACTTCACTTAGAGAATTCTGTGAACTCAGCATTAAAGGATCCTAAATATATTCAATAATGTATTAACCCAGCTGTCTCCTCAAAAGACTGCGAGTTACTGAAATAGCAAGCATCAGCAGCTTGCCGAATAGGATTTTCCAAATAATAAGAAATCCAATTTAATGAAATTGCTAAGCACGGATTCAGTCATTGTATCCATGAATCTACGACGATTGTTTCAGGAACGCTGCTAATAAATGATATCTTACTCTACATACTCATATTCAATGGCTCACTGTTTGTAATTTGAGACTGAGCAAAAAGCACTAGTCTAATAAATACCCTACGAGACAAGTAGAAAGGCCACATAACCCAAAGGAAAAAAAGTCCAAACACAGGAGAACAGCAGGTAGGGCTAACAGGGCTGGAGAAGCTCATGAAGAAATGGGAGCCCACTCTACCAGAGAACTACAGTTAAAGGGCTGAGAGGTGGCCTAAAATTTGAACTTTGAGAAATAGAAAATAATGATCAATATTAATTTCAGTGCATGATAAAAGATGGTGACAGTGGGCATGCACGGGTAAGAGGTCGGTCTGATCATCGAGAAAGGTGTAACTCTTGAGGAAAAGCCCATTTGCCATTGAAATCTAAATAACCACAGATGGAAATTCCTGTGCCAGAAGCAATCTAGCATGAAAGAAATAATGCAGTGAATAAAATGGGCAGAAATTTGTAAAAAAGCAATAGAAAAACATGACTGTTCTAAACAACATATGTAAGAATATTTATATGACAAATATAAACAGCCATAGAAAGCTAACATGCAGTGACCTGAAATTATGCCCGTAAAATGAAAATTATATTTAGCACTTAGAAAAAAGAGAAGCTAGATATCTAATTTAGGTGTAGAAAGCAGTACATATGCAAAAGATCAGCTGAAAACCCAAGTAGGTAATGAAGGATGCTATTTCCAAGTTTCAATTTTATTTTTACTAGCCACCACCTGGGGCAGGAATTGTGAAGCGTTTGCATAGAAATTCACTCTTCCAGTCTGTGATGATTAATAAGCAATAAAACATGACCTGACTGCTATCAGGACAACCTGCCAACCTACCTTTATGGCTTTGACACTTAATATGATTTTTCTGATGCATAATGCAACAGCATTGAACTTGTTCGAATGATCTCTTTCAGCCACTAATTTGCTACAGAGTGGAATGTATTATGTATTAGTTACCTCCACATTCCTAACTCAAAAGCAAGGAAAAAGCATTTTGGGGTTATCCAAGAGGGTAGCATATTTCCTAGGCAAGCATCAGTATAGCACCCCAGATGGAAATCTCTGCTAGAGAGACCTCGCTGGGGTTAACGTCAGGGACAGGTCTCATTTTGTGGCACAACCTGAATGCCCACTTAGCACTTAGTTTTCCTTGGCCACCTGCACTTCTGTGTCCTTCTTTCAGATAAGAGGTTAGTCTTGATTTTTTGGGGTGTTTTTGGTTTTTTGAGCTTACTGTTTTTTTTTTTTTTTGCTTTCTCCACAATTCATTAATCAAAGCTCAGGGTTCTCTGACATTTTTCTGCTAAGGAGCAAGCAGTGGTAAACACGTCTCTGAGGAAAGCCCCTCTAGGCAAGGCTGAGCAGGGTTGCAAGTGCCTGAGCAGACTGTAGCCTTCCCCTCAAAACCAGCTGATACAAAACATCCCCCCTGTAAGATGTGGTGTGGCTCTATTTAGACACATTATTTCCTTAGCTTACCTCCAGCATTTTACACCCTGCTCACCTGAAGGGTGCCGAAATCAACCTGCAAGTAGCAGTTTCTTTGTAGTAACTTCAAGCCAGCACTCAGCCTAGCTGGGAATTTCTCTCTGTGGACCTTCTTCCAGGGATATGCTCAGTGCTCAGTTCTGATCACGAGGCTGTTTGCCATTCCCTGCTCCCTCACGTTGTCCAGGGTCTTGGACAAGGACTCTTGTTTTATTCTTGAAGAACACAGTAGGGTAGCACTGAATCTAAACCAGACTTGCATTTCTCAGCAGTGGAAACAGCAGACAACTCCCTTGCAGAAGTGACTGCTGGGTTCCAGTCATATTATACGTTTTCTTACAAAGTGGGAAAGTTTAGTGCCTCTAAAATTTATTAATAATTTATATTAAATCTTTATGTCATTGACATGACCTCATGTTGTTCATTTAAGATGGCTCGAAGAGGTCAAATAAGTTTATTTTTGGAATCCAATAATGAAGTGATGAACGCCTTCAAATGCAAATAATTGGCATATTGCAATCAAAATACAGATAGATGCACATTTATTCAAAACAATAAGAAGGAATTTAATAGGTAGTGGGTGCATGTGAGATAGACAACCCATGCAAGGAAGCAGATTGAAAACTCAGAAACAGATGGAGAACACAGCCTGAGTCAGCAGGGGCATACAGGCAAGAAAACTAGACCATGAACTTTTAGGTTGATAGGCTAGCTGAAAACAGCTTGTTGTTTTACAGCTACAGAAGTGTCCCATTTGTCTGATTCCTCCTGTGTTCAACAAAGCAGGATGCTGAACTCTCTACAGAGAGGCAGAAGATAGATAGAAAGACGCTTGATCCTGTCACTAATTCCTCTTTCAGGTCAGAACAGCAAACAAGGTTCCTAGACTTAACCAGTCCCTTGGTCAAAAGGAATATGAAATAATTGATAAAAATTTAGTTGTACCCAACCAATTGCCTAAGCATTGGTCACTTTACAATTTCCAGACTCAAGATGATTAGTTTTACACTCTATGCTACATAACATGACCAGGATTTTTGTGTGTTTGTTTGGGNTGTTTTTGGGGGGGGGGGGTAAGTGTAACAGCATGTCATTTCCTACATAGGCCCATATTGGAGAAAAAACACTAGATGTTTTGTACTCAGCTTAAAGCAAGCTGATAAACTGGAGTTTCCTTATTTATTCTTATGAGATCAGTCAGACTTCCGAAAAAGGTGAAAATTGAACTTTAAAGAACAGTTTTCAATTCATGCTTTGCTACAGACACTTGATATGACTTTAAAAAAATTGTTACTCAACTTCCCCTTTGAAAAATGAAGAAGACAGTGTCTGCTACACAGTGAAAAGGACTGTTAGGATATACCCATACACTACCTGAGATACAATATACTATAATTAAGAGCACAGTATAGGTAACAGATAAATCCATAATTGCTACCTGAGGAAGCTATTTTATATATCTCCTAAAGTCAAAAACTTTATTTCTAAATACCAGTTTACTTAACCAACTCAATCCAACAATAATGCAAATGCTGGTGCAATTATAAAGTCACGTATGTTAATATTTGCATGAGAGATTCAGCTTGCAAAAAAGCTTGCAAACCAACGAGCTAGAGGTTTTATGTATGCCAGAAATACTGACGAGATCAGATACGTGGAAAACCTAAGTAATACTGAGACTGTTTACAGATGCAGAGCAGCAGGACAAATGTCAACAATACGTAGGCTTTTCCCCAAGGAAGCTTTGGATAAAAGCGTGAACAATGTGGACGTCTTCTGTTTGTTCTCAGTAGATCCCTACAGTGTCTACAGGCCTGTTGAAATTCATGTCTCAGATGCTAATCAACAAAGCCTTCAGAAAGTACTGGGGGAAATGAGCATTCAACTGAGCTACAGACACGGCCGTGCTTCTGCAGTTCCAGTACATATTGTGCTGATTTCAATCAATACGCTACGGTGTGAGACCTTAGGCAACCATGCTGGTTTTTTATAAATAAGGAACAAAAATATTCCTAAATGCAACAGTTAGGAAATATTAGTAGATAAGAAGAAGAAAGGACTACAGTGAAAATGAACATTGAATACTAAACTCCACTGTTCATCAGCAATCCAGTAAAAAGGGGGAGTGAGAATTTCCATTTAATTACCTTTAACAGCGCTCTAGATGAGGAATTAAATCCCCTGTCCTGAGCATTCCCTCCAGGCACAGAAAACACAAGAAAGGGGAAGCTTGTAACAAAGAGCACCACTTATCTACAACACAAATAATTAGGTTCATACTGGTAATTTTAAAGCAGCTCTGTTCCAAATTAATATAGCCAATAATTTATGTCAACAAAATAATTCACACATTATTAATGAAACATAAGGTAGCTTAAAAATTTGCATCAATGTCTATATCAGTGCTTATATGATTTCATATTATCATCAGGCCAACCTCCAGCTGTTACAAAATTCAAATCAAAACCAACAGAAGGATTACCAGAACAAACATGGAAGACTGTCAAATATATTATTTTCTTAACAAAATGCGTCTGAAGTCTGAGATAGAACATCCCTTTCATGGACGCTCTGTGTGCGTAAACAGCAAAATCCCGTGTTTAACTGAAACTTTTTTTTTTCTGACTGCTGTTCTTTTTCTGTTTTCACAGAATCACAGAATGTTAGGGATTGGAAGGGACCTCGAAAGATCATCTAGTCCAATCCCCCTGCCGGAGCAGGAACACCTGGATCAGATCACACTGGAACGCATCCAGGCGGGCTTTGAATGTCTCCAGAGAAGGAGACTCCACAACCTCTCTGGGCAGCCT
>VZTO01020426.1:27009-104086 GCA_013400615.1 Syrrhaptes paradoxus
AACTTATACTGGAACCTGGAGTTGTTCTTGCCCAGATGCAAGACTCTACACTTGCTCTTGTTAAATTGCATGAAATTTTTCCCCGCCCAAATGTCCAGCCTGTCCAGGTCTTGCTGAATGGAAGCACAGCCTTCTGGCATGTCAGCGACTCCTCCCAGTTTCGTATCATCAGCAAACTTGCTGAGGGTGCACTCTATTCCCTCAGCCAAGTCGTTGATGAATATATTGAATAGCACCGGTCCCAGTACCGAACCCTGGGGGACTCCACTAGATACAGGCCTGTTATTTCTGGATTATATGCCGCATTCTGGCTCCTGATTCACTATATTTGCTCACGTGGAAACTGCAAGAAAATTGTAAACAGCTAACTTTTGAAATTCAGCAAAACCTGTCAATCTTGGCTCTTTCAGAGGCAGTCCTATTTTCACAGAGGCTCTCAAACTGCTTCACAAGCATCATCAGAATTTTCCCTTTAGTCTTCCTTCTCACAACAGCAGTTTCCATGAAATAGAAACTCCTCCCTTGACATCCATCTGGGGGAGCAATGCCCCTGCTCCCGTAGACCAACAACACAGAGAGAACACTCCCATCAGCAGTCAGCAAGGGAGCGCTAAGCTAGCAAGCTAAATCTGTCATGACACCATATGCTGGAGCTTTCCTTTTCTTTTCTAGAAAGGAAGCTTTCACACATCTCTGAACTTGATACTTAGCAAACTGTAAAGGAATGTATTCCAGTACAAGTCAGATGGTCATTTGCACAGTTGCAACAGCAGAATGCAAATATCAATGCCTTCCACAAATGCTTAAACTGAATGATTTCCCACTCTTTTGAGGAGATTTATTTTAAAAGTATTAAGGTTGGTATCGATGAAGTATGAAAGGAAATTGGGTACGCGCACACGTGCTCACATGCACACCATAAGAGGGTAGAATTAGACTAGACATTAGGAAGAAATTTTTCACTATGAGGGTGGTGAGACACTGGAACAGGTTGCCCAGAGAAGCTGTGGATGCCCCATCCCTGGAGGTGTTCAAGGCCAGGCTGGATGAGGCTTTGAGCAACCTGGTATAGTGGAGGGTGTCCCTGCCCATGGCAGGGAAGTTGCAATTAGATGATCTCTAAGGTGCCTTCCAACCCTAGCCATTCTATTATAAGAAACAGCAAACGGGGATTAAAAGGAGAGTTAGCAATTATTTACTAAAGAGCACCATATGGGTGACTTACAGAAATTAAAAGGAAGAACAAACCAACCCAGATACAAAGCGTCAAGATAATGAAGAACAGGACGGGAGCCTTAAAACATCCAGATAAAGAAAACAATAGAACTGTGAAATTCAGGATTTCTGTGTAGCATTTGTGAGGAATAAAAATATGAGGCACAATATTGAAATGACCATCCACTCCTCACACATACACAATCAAAAACCAGTTTGTCACTACCAGTCAATAAGAACTCAAGACACGAGTAAGAATTTAGTACCTGCTGTCCTTGTCCCATATCACACAAATGATACTGACATGACTACTTGTGCACACATACCTGTCTTTGTTCTCAAAAGTATGTGCATATGAGTCTGAGTGAAGGAAATCATAACAGAAGGAGTGCAAGTAGGTTGAAGTCAGGCATCTTAGAGAATCTGTAAAAGTATCACCTATTCCCTCCATAAGGTCTCCAGAAGCAGTAACAGTTTACCTCACTTTGGAGACAGGTGTGTTATTTTTGGTTTTTTTTGGGGTTTGTTTTTTTTTTTTTTTAAATCTTCCCAACATTAACATCTCATTACAAGACCCAAACATACATATTACCTGAACTACACTGACTTCACTGGGCAAATGAGTCTAACACAGACGGTATTTTGCCATATATCACAATTCACAAGTTTCATTTCACTCTCTGATGTTACAGTGATGCAGGCAGCAGACTGGGGTATGAGAAGGCATTGGCCAACACCCTTGTTTCCTTCTCACTTATGCAGGTGCACTCTTGGGTAGCCAGTGATACCAACCAGCCATGGCAGAGTAGCCACAACTACTTCTCCAGTGTACGCCTCTGTATCACAGATACTGCGCAACTACTCTACACAATAGTATAATTAATGTGTGCACATAATCAATACACACACACACACACATATATATATACACACACGCACAATAGCTTCTAGGAGGATCTGTTCCATGATCTTCCCAGGCACTAAGGTGAGGCTGACAGGTCAGTAGTTCCCAGGCTCCTCTTTTCTATCCTTTTTAAAAAATGGGTACAATGCCTCCCTTTTTCTCATCACCAGGGACTTCACCTGACTGCCATGACTTTTCAAATACCATGGAGAGTGGCTTGGCAACTACATCAGCCAATTCCCTCAGGACTCTGGGATGCATCTCACCAGGTCCCATAGGATTATGTATGCTCAGGTTCCTCAGGTGGTCACAAACCTGTTCTTCTCTTACAGTGGGAAGGACTTTGCTCCCCCAGTCCCTGCCTTGCAGTTCATCCACTCAAGAGGTGTGGGAAGAGAGGTTGCCAGTGAAAATTGAGGCAAAAAAGTTAAGTACCTTAGGCTTCTCCTTGTCTGTTGTTACCAGTTTGCCAGTCTTGCTCATCAGGTGGGAGGGAAAGGAGAGTGTAGAGGGGGGCCCTGTGTGTACACTTTCTTTGACGTTCCTTTTCTGGCTGACACGTACCTATGGAAACCCTTATTATTCTTTGCATCCCTTGCCAAGTTCAGCTCCAAACACGCCTTGGCCTTCGTGACTCCATCAGTACAAAACTGGGCAGAGTCCCTGTGCTCTTCCCAGGATACCTGCCCCTGCTTCCACTGCCTGTGCATTTGCTTCTTGCCCTTTAGTTTGACCAACAGGTCTCAACTCATCCCATGGCAGTCTCTTGCCTTTCCTTTCCTGACTTCTTACACATGGTGATTGAGAGCTCTTCTGCTCTACAGAAAGCACCCTTTAAAGATCTTCCATCTCTGTTCTGCTCCCTTGACCCCAAGGGTCGTTTCCCAGGGGATCCTATTTACTTATTCCTTCAACAGCAGGAAGTTGCTTTCCTGAAATTCAGTCCTGACTT
Organism: Syrrhaptes paradoxus; assembly: GCA_013400615.1. NCBI lineage: Eukaryota > Metazoa > Chordata > Aves > Pterocliformes > Pteroclidae > Syrrhaptes > Syrrhaptes paradoxus. The sequence continues at coordinate 30,081 of VZTO01020426.1, forward strand.
TACTGTTTGCCTGACCTGTATCCCTCACAACTGCAAACTCCACCAGTGCATGATCACTGCAGCCCAGGCTGCTTCTAATCATGACATCACCAATTAGCTCGCCTTCATTGGCAACCATCAGGACCAGTATCACATCCCCCCGGTAGGGCTGTCTATTACCAGGCTTAAGAAGTTATCCTCAATGCATTCCAGGTGTCTCCTGGATTGCCTTACAGCTCACCTTGCTACTTTTCCAGTAGATGTCAGGGTTGAAGTCCCCCAGCAGGATGAGAGCCTGCAACTGGGATGCCTCCTGTAGCTGGAGTAAGACAACTTCATCAACAGGCTCCCCTTGATCAGGTGGCCTGTAGAAGACACCAACCACAAGGTTTCCTTTGTTGCCTTGGTCTCTAATTCTTACCCATAAGCATTCAACCCGCTCATGACTATTCTTCAGGGAGAGCTCTTCACACTCTATTCATTTCATGATGTAGAGGGCAGCCCCTCCACCCCTCCTTCCTCACCTGTCCCTTCTGAACAGCCTATAGCCATCGATAGCCACACTCCAGTGATGGGATTCATTCTACCAAGTTGTTGAGTGGTTTCATTTTTTTCAGCCTTCATATCCACAAAACATCTTGCACTTCAACCTCTGAACTGCAGCACAACTACAAATGCATTTGTTGGAAGCACACACCAGTAGAAAAAGATACACAAAATGAAAAAATACATTGTGTCATCAAAAAACACATTTAGTTTGCAATGGATTTACAGATAATCCTTTGTGTCAAAGTACAGTTATAACTCACTTTACTGCTGGGAATCTATAACCCAGCCTTTTAAAGACAGCGATGACTCCATAAACATAATCTGCACAGATTTCAGAAGTCGAACTTTACCACTTTCAAGGCTCTGTTCGCCCAAAGGACGACATCACAGAACAAACAAAATCTACCTCACCTAAATGATCCAAGGAAACAGGAAAGATGTGCATGTCTCCACATACTTTTGAAAATCATGTAAACACAGTTGTGTGCACAAGTATAGGTGCGTGTACGCCAACACTGACACTCTAAGCAGCCCTGCAGCGCCTTGTTAACCAGGAGCCCCATGAAGGCAGAGAAGAGACTCTTGCAGGGCTTGGTACTGTCAGCCAGGATGGGATGTGGGCAGCATTAAACAAGAACAAACCAGCCCTGCCTTGACCACTGCAGCTCCAGCTAGCCTATTGTGCACCACGTTTCTCAGTACTTCACGTTTTCCACAGGCTTGCTAGTGAAACAAAAACGCTGTACTTTGAAGGTCCAGGAAGCATGATCTTGCACTCAACCTGACAAATTCCTTCAGATGACAGAGCACAGACAAAAGGCTTCACAAGAGCCAGCAGGATTTCTTCACACCAGTCCAACATCAGCCAAGCCAACCCAGGCTGCCTCTGTAGAAAGCTAATCAGTCATCTCTGTACCACATTGCCCCACAGTACTGGTTTCTGAGCTGGCCCCGTACGGCAGAAACTGCCCCTCTTGCACAAAAGACCGAGTCCGTGAATCCAAGTACCTCCAAGAGTTTCTCAAGCATCAGTCTCCCTTTACAGGATGAATTGCAAATTTCCATAAACTGCCAACACACCACTGGGAGCTGTGACAAAATTTCACAAAGCATGGCTTGAAAAGAAAAAATTAAGGAAAAGGAGAATGGAATGAAATATTTTTAGTAAATTTCTAGTATTATGCTACCATAATTCTCTGCCCCAACGCAAATCTGAAGAGGCTTATAATGTACACAATCCAGAGATTTATAATGCCATCTCTCTTAAAATAAATCAATTAGGACACAAATCAAAGGAAAAAAAGATCAATTTAAATCATGATTATACTGCTGCTTAACACACAAATAATACCAAAACACTGTGTTGTGCATTTACACACACATACACAATTGCACACACACCTAATTGCACACCAGTGCTGATGATTTCAGAACACTCCAGGAAATGGAGATGGATTTTTGATTTAAAAGACTGTCCAAAACCCTTAGGCTGCTTTGAAAACAGCTACTCAATCAATTTTTGCTGACATGTTCCAAGCAATTTTCCAAAGGTCTGTTCAGCAGGAGCAGCATTGCAGCTCAGCTGGGCCAGCCACTTATGGCATGCCATCTCGCAGCTGAGAAACACAGCTGAAATGGTACCCACAGAGATCAGAGGACTAGTAATAAAAGTGAGGACTCAAGTATCTGGAACCTGGTCATAGTCATGTCTAGGGTTAAATTTGTTACTTATGTTGTCCTGGTTAAATACATGTGCAAACAATAGAAAGATGAAATAAAATTGTAAAAAAAAAAAATAATGATGCAGTTTAACAGAAAAACTTTGCATTATTGTCATTTAAAGTTCTATCAGATATTACCTAGTATGCTGTAATTTATCACTATAAAATTCATGCAGATACATGCAAGACTCAATAGTTCAGCACAGACTAGGTTTATTGAGCTGTGTTTAAAAAAAAAAATCAAACAGAAGTAGTAAAAGTGCAAAATGTTAGATGTTTAAAATATTTGACTTCTTGGAAATACAGCAAACAACTGAGACAGCCCTGCTGTCATAGCAGTATATTTATTAGGAGGCTAGTCACAAAGGGTCAAAAGGTTAAATGTCTGAGCCACTGCAAGAATTACAGNGATGGGATTCATTCTACCAAGTTGTTGAGTGGTTTCATTTTTTTCAGCCTTCATATCCACAAAACATCTTGCACTTCAACCTCTGAACTGCAGCACAACTACAAATGCATTTGTTGGAAGCACACACCAGTAGAAAAAGATACACAAAATGAAAAAATACATTGTGTCATCAAAAAACACATTTAGTTTGCAATGGATTTACAGATAATCCTTTGTGTCAAAGTACAGTTATAACTCACTTTACTGCTGGGAATCTATAACCCAGCCTTTTAAAGACAGCGATGACTCCATAAACATAATCTGCACAGATTTCAGAAGTCGAACTTTACCACTTTCAAGGCTCTGTTCGCCCAAAGGACGACATCACAGAACAAACAAAATCTACCTCACCTAAATGATCCAAGGAAACAGGAAAGATGTGCATGTCTCCACATACTTTTGAAAATCATGTAAACACAGTTGTGTGCACAAGTATAGGTGCGTGTACGCCAACACTGACACTCTAAGCAGCCCTGCAGCGCCTTGTTAACCAGGAGCCCCATGAAGGCAGAGAAGAGACTCTTGCAGGGCTTGGTACTGTCAGCCAGGATGGGATGTGGGCAGCATTAAACAAGAACAAACCAGCCCTGCCTTGACCACTGCAGCTCCAGCTAGCCTATTGTGCACCACGTTTCTCAGTACTTCACGTTTTCCACAGGCTTGCTAGTGAAACAAAAACGCTGTACTTTGAAGGTCCAGGAAGCATGATCTTGCACTCAACCTGACAAATTCCTTCAGATGACAGAGCACAGACAAAAGGCTTCACAAGAGTCAGCAGGATTTCTTCACACCAGTCCAACATCAGCCAAGCCAACCCAGGCTGCCTCTGTAGAAAGCTAATCAGTCATCTCTGTACCACATTGCCCCACAGTACTGGTTTCTGAGCTGGCCCCGTACGGCAGAAACTGCCCCTCTTGCACAAAAGACCGAGTCCGTGAATCCAAGTACCTCCAAGAGTTTCTCAAGCATCAGTCTCCCTTTACAGGATGAATTGCAAATTTCCATAAACTGCCAACACACCACTGGGAGCTGTGACAAAATTTCACAAAGCATGGCTTGAAAAGAAAAAATTAAGGAAAAGGAGAATGGAATGAAATATTTTTAGTAAATTTCTAGTATTATGCTACCATAATTCTCTGCCCCAACGCAAATCTGAAGAGGCTTATAATGTACACAATCCAGAGATTTATAATGCCATCTCTCTTAAAATAAATCAATTAGGACACAAATCAAAGGAAAAAAAGATCAATTTAAATCATGATTATACTGCTGCTTAACACACAAATAATACCAAAACACTGTGTTGTGCATTTACACACACATACACAATTGCACACACACCTAATTGCACACCAGTGCTGATGATTTCAGAACACTCCAGGAAATGGAGATGGATTTTTGATTTAAAAGACTGTCCAAAACCCTTAGGCTGCTTTGAAAACAGCTACTCAATCAATTTTTGCTGACATGTTCCAAGCAATTTTCCAAAGGTCTGTTCAGCAGGAGCAGCATTGCAGCTCAGCTGGGCCAGCCACTTATGGCATGCCATCTCGCAGCTGAGAAACACAGCTGAAATGGTACCCACAGAGATCAGAGGACTAGTAATAAAAGTGAGGACTCAAGTATCTGGAACCTGGTCATAGTCATGTCTAGGGTTAAATTTGTTACTTATGTTGTCCTGGTTAAATACATGTGCCAACAATAGAAAGATGAAATAAAATTGTAAAAAAAAAAAAATAATGATGCAGTTTAACAGAAAAACTTTGCATTATTGTCATTTAAAGTTCTATCAGATATTACCTAGTATGCTGTAATTTATCACTATAAAATTCATGCAGATACATGCAAGACTCAATAGTTCAGCACAGACTAGGTTTATTGAGCTGTGTTTAAAAAAAAAAATCAAACAGAAGTAGTAAAAGTGCAAAATGTTAGATGTTTAAAATATTTGACTTCTTGGAAATACAGCAAACAACTGAGACAGCCCTGCTGTCATAGCAGTATATTTATTAGGAGGCTAGTCACAAAGGGTCAAAAGGTTAAATGTCTGAGCCACTGCAAGAATTACAGGAGGCAGGAAACTATTTCATTAGATCCCAAGATAATTATGTTTCATTGCTGACCTCGGCAATACAGCACAGAATACAAACAATATTAGAATGACAGCACACAGCAAGCCTTGGTGACAAAGAATAGGCACATTTGGAAACAAAAACAGGGACTTAGGCTTTTAACTTCAGTGAAATATCACAGAGGAAGGTCTGGGATTACCAGCAAGATTGGAGTAAGAAGAGATTTTCTGTAGAAAAAGAATAATGCTATTTGTTGAAAACATGGATGCACCAGGTTTCTCAGGACAAAAAGCACTGAAAAGAATGACAGAGAAAGTGGCCAGATTTCATCTTGAGATAACGTTGTACTATTTGCTACTATTCAGAATGAGATTATGTACTCAATATAGAGCAAGGTTTTATATATGTCCTGCGCTATCCAAGAGATTAGACCAAATTGTTGTTAACAATTACTTTTAAAAAATATTCTTATCATTACTTGAGTTGCTGGAAACATTTCCTACATAAAAAATTTAAAATGTCAGCATGGTGAAGTGTATCTTTAATGAAAAACTTTTCATGAAAAAGTCATTTGTTAGGTACCTTGTAGCAGGTCACTTATGACTGACATCCTCATTTTAGAAAACTAATCTCTTGCTGTGGAAAATGGTAACTTAAGTACCTGGAAACATATTACCCATTTGATCTCTCTAAGCAGAAGCAGCACTGCACATGAGCTACCATCCTGTTTCAGCAGGGACCTGGCCAAGCCTTCCCCGAGGGACTGAGGACATCCCTCAAGTCCTATGACTGACCACCTTTTTTGCACATCACACCTCTGGAAGAAACCCAGACTTTCTTCCTGTGGCCTCTTTTCAACTGCATTGTGACTACCACTATGTCAAAGAGGGGATGAAAGAAAAAAAAACAAAGCATCAAACAAAGGGGAACACATTTCTGCTCTTTCATTTCTGCTTTAATAGAAATAACTACTTATAAACTATTCCCAATTCATTTTGATTGCAAGTGACTTATCTGCTTCATCTATCAAAAAAATATCATTTACCTAAAGAAGCAAACCTATTTCAAAGTTAGAAAATATAATGAAACAAGAACTATTTAATCACAAGAGAAAGATAATAAAGTTAGACAAGTCCAAATGAGAAACAGCATGAATATTTTAAAAAGTGACAGCAGCAGAACAAACGACTAGCAAGAAAAGCAGCTTCTTCAGTGTTAAAATTGTAGAGTCACTGTATTTAACCTGAAAAGGACAAAAATACCAATATCATAGCAGTGTTTAGATAAAAATTAATAAGAAGTTATCAGGAAGAATCTATGTATACACATATATACACATACATGCTTACATATTATTTTAATATTGCTGTATAGCGTGAATTTCCAAGGGAACATGAGAAATCTGAGAATCCAAAAGAACAAAGGAATATCACACCATAAATCAACAAATAAATGACCTGACTAAAAACCCATTTGCTGACACCAGTCATAAAGAACCAAACAGACACGATGAGGACTCGGTTAATAGCTGGAGTCCCTTGTTTCCTATGCTCCGCACAGGCAGTCCTGGCCGCACCACTTAGCACACCCACCTGGGTGTACCCATCACACAGGTGTGAAAGTATAAGTGAGTTATAATTATGAAAAAGTGAGGGCAAGAATATTAATCATTTAAAAAATTAAATTAATAATTCAACCAATTAAGTTAATTTTGTGAAATAAATATAACCTTCCTTTTCCAATAAGGTCTCTCATTGACTTTTGCTACACTAAGTTCCTGCACTGTGATGGGTGATGTACAGAGGAACAAGCTGATGAAAATAACCACTTCTGTAAGAAAAGAAAAAACAAAGCAAAACAAATTAACCAGCCTGACAGCACATTCAGACTGCTGATAAGAGGCAACAAAAAACACCACCTAATTTCTCTTTTCCTTCAGAATTGGGTCCACAGAATTGTTCCTTGTCTTTGTCAGTATACATGTAAGAATACAAACTGGGTTTGTTCAGCCTTGAGAAAAGAAGGCTTACAGGAGACCTTATCATCATGTTCCAGTATTTAAAGGGTGGCTGCAAAGAATATGGAGACTCCCTTTTTACAAGGACCCACATGGAAAAGACAAGGGGTAATGGGTACAAGTTACTCCTGGAGAAATTCCAGTTGGACACAAGAGGAAAATTTTTCACAATGAGAACAATCAGTCACTGGAATAGTGTCTCCAGAGAAGTGCTGGTTTCCTTAACATTGGACACTTTTAAGATTCAGCTCAACAGGGTGCTGGTATATCTTGTTTAGACCATGCTTCAGCCATGAACGGTTGGCCCAGACGATCCTTGAGGTCCCTTCCAACCTGGCATTCTGTGGTTCTACGAAGTATTGTCCTATTATCATTAAAAAGAAAATGCATTTCAAGTATTCAATCTTAAATTTCCTGTTTATGCTTGGTCAGTCTGGTTACCTACTTCTAAAGGAAGACTAGTTGTAAAGCTTGGATGAAACAACTGATAGAGAATTTCTTTACAGTGAGGGTGACAGAGCACTGGAACAGGCTGCCCAGAGAGGTGGTGGAGTCTCCTTCTCTGGAGACATTCAAAACCCGCCTGGATGCGTTCCTGTGCGATCTGATTTAGGTGTTCCTGCTCCGGCAGGGGGATTGGACTAGATGATCTTTCAAGGTCCCTTCCAATCCCTAACATTCTGTGATTCTGTGAGAATGTGGACAGTCTAAGCAATTAAGGATTGGTGAAAGTCTGTGGGAAGGAGAAAAACACTATCTCACTGTCAGTCTACAGCAGTGTCAACAGCCTAAGAAATTAACAAAAAGGAAATTTTTTTGCTTTCACTGCTTTGTTTTAAGGTACTTTCAAATGTTCAAGCAATCTACATGATTGAGAACTACAGAATTACTCAAGGGGTGGTGACCTGACCCAGTAATACTCAGGAAATAGCCAGGAAAGATGGATTGAAAGGACCTCCATCCTTTGTCTTGTCATCTCAACAACAGGGCAAAATAAATTATTCTCAGTTAGAAGCATAGGGCTGGCAGTGGGCTCCCAACACATAGAAAGTGGATATTTTTTAATGACAGTTAGGAAATGCAGAGTGATTTTTTGAGAGCATTAAAGTAAATACGAAGTGAGGAATTTAAGTAGGAGCATGTGAACAGCATTAGGGCCTTTGGGCACTGTGGTATATGAGAAAAGGAAGCAAAAATAGGAGCTGAAAAATAAGATTAAAAGGCTGAAAAGAGTAATAAAACAAAAAAAACCTGAAGCCCTAGAGCAGGAGTTCTGAAATTTGCAACAGTAGGAATACAAGGGCAAGGAATATAATGTAATAGCAGAAAGATTGTGAAGAGCAACTGTGTTAAGAGATGGCCAGGAAAAGGAGGCTTCAGCGGAAAAAGGAGTAGGTATCTTCTTTTAAAGAGAGGACACAAGAATGAAACAGAAAAATAAGTGAAGCACAGGCTGCCATTCAAATCATGCTGGATGTGAAGAAGATTCAGAAGGAGGCTGCTGATCACATACTAGGTAATGAGCAAATATCAGCTTCAGAAAGTTTGCAGGGAAAACAAGTAACAGCTGCAAAAGTTGGAGAAAATTCAAATAACTGGAACAGAAATACCCAGTGCAACTCACATTTTGCAGGACTTCGAGTGTCCTGGAGAATATAGTAAATGCTCTCCCTGCACACCATTAGAAAAGAAATAAAGCAAATGCAAAAATTTTGTGACAGAGCACATTATTAAAGACGGAGCCAAGGATCATGAGCAAAGCAGAAACGAGCAAATTATTACTGAAATGAAATTAGATGCCAGTCAAGTTAGAACTGTATCAAATTATATTAGGCATTTAGACAGGGAGACATGAGTGATTTGCAAGGGAAGGGTAAAATACAGATCAAAATCAAATTGCTCAAGCAAGCAGAATAGTAGATGACAGTGTTGTGCTCTGTTCAGAAATGCAAGCTAATCCAATAACTAAAAATGAGCTTATAAAATGGACTTGATGAGTCTTGCAGTACTTTAAAGGCTTTGCTATATTATCAAGATCGCCTTAAATGTCATACATCCCTCAGATCTCTCATTTTCCTATTGCTCTTCACAAAGAAGCAGCTACTGGGAGCTGCAGCTACGTTTGTGCTCAAGAATAAGAGGGAACATCATCATAATGCAGATAGCTTCAAACTAACAGTATATGAAGGATAAAGTCACCTCTTAGAGGTGCTTATTACCCCACTAGGTAGCAGCAGCTATCTTAGTTGAGCTTGCAGATAATTTATGAAGGATTGAAACACAAAGGATTGAAACATTTACAGGAAGACTGTGAGATGAACTTTTTTAATAAAGATGAAGCGGAGACTATTTAAATGGTAATCTACTGCAATGAAGGACTAGAGAGACAAGCAAAATTTATGGATGAGGGAGAAAGCAAAATAAATAGAAGCAGATTTTTTGTAACCTGCATGAAAAGACTGACCATGTCCTTAAAGGATACCAGAAACAGTGGGTGGGTGCAAAGCCAGGAACCAAACATCTCAGTTCACAAAGAAGATGAGATAAGAAACCAGTACTTTGGCAAAAAGGTGCAGTTAAAAACATGAGGGCAATGAGTACCCAAGCCCACAGTTATAGCAAAAAAAAAAAAAAAAAACAAACACCACACCACACAAAACCCTTTATGATCAGAATAGGATAGCAAAAATTGTTACTTTGGGAGGGCAGGAAAACTATGAAATAAACCCTAGCCAGAACTACCCCTTTATGTTAACTGATTCCAGGGCCAGAGTAAATAACATTTAACAGACTTGAGTACCAAAAGGAATCAGACAGGAGATGTAGTTCAGGTAGTTCACAAGTTCATGAGCACATGTGAAGAGCCTGGTGTTATATCTGCTAAGAAAAAAAAAAAAAAAAAGGTAATTAGCAAGGAGAAGGACCATCATTCTGTGTTGAACTGAAGACAGACCGAAAGGAGCACAACAAGCCATACTAGGCAGCTTGTTAAGGGACAATAATTTGGTGCTGACTACCTAATGGATGTCTACAAATGACGGTAGTGAGAACTGGATTTCCTTGGGTCACCCATATTGGGCAGTAAGAGTGCCCAGCCCAGAAGAAAAACAAATGTGGGAACAGTCAAGTGAAAGTACTTATTACCAGCCCCAGTCCCACAGTGTCAGTACAGATATCAAACGAGGATGAAGAGGGATTGCAGTTAATCAGGGACAGTTTAAATCAGCAAGTGGGGTGTATCACTGTACTGGCTCTCCAGTCTGGCCAGTGCTGCAGTAGGCAGTGGATTGAATCCTAAATACACTGAACAGTCCCAAACCCAACAGAATGAGCCCTAAAACTTTTAACTCCACAAACAGCTCCAGTTGCAGCTAAAACACTACAAATGTTGGAGGGGCAAAATGATATTTGGCAGTGCATTTATCAAATTTAGCAGAATAATACTGCTATAAATTTGCTTTGATGTTCCACGGGAAGCAGTACTGTTTCATTAATGTGCCACAGGCTTTCTTAAGTACACATGCTTTGTCCACCTAGCATAACACAATTATACTCACACAGACAACTAAGTGATACCCACCAGTTAGTAATATTCAGAGGTGGCTAAAAATCCAGAAAAAGAAAAGAAAGCAACACATGACATCTTGACCACTGACAGAAGCAGAGCTGCCTCTAGACTGTCCATACAAGACTGCAAAACCACCACTAAGTCTCCCCTTTTCATCAGAACTGGATATGTGGTCAGTACTCTGACATCCTAGTCTGTTTTACTATGTATATATGTCTTGTCCTGTAACCACTGAAAGGCATACGTATTTCTAGTACATGGTCAGTCTGTTCACCTGGGCTTTGAAGACTGGTGGTAAATTTGGATGCAATAACTGCATTAGTCAAACATAAGCTCTTGGGTGCAACAGAAAAAAATTACTTTGAAATTTTATCACCTATATTTAATAGCAGATTAAGATAGTTAATGTAACAATCTCTTCTGGCCTTCAGATTTATTGTTCTCTTAATTGAGAGATTTTTATCTTAATTCTTCCCTTGGCCTTTTTAACACATATCTGAATGAAGCTCATTATCCTTTCTCTTCTCATACATTTAACACTGAAAACCCTACACTGGTAACTACTGAGCTGATTCTCCAGTTAACTGAAAGCAGCTGTTTAATATCTTAATTATATTGACACTGTCACTGTCCTATCTTTTAGCTTAGATACTAACATAATTTACAAGCAAAGAAAGCTTCCTGAGCAGAAAACAGATATCATCAATGGGTTTCACAGAAAAGAGTTAAAAGTTAGACAGGAGTTCCAAGTTAGGCAAGAAAGAAACTATATTGTAAACTCAGGAAAACTTCCAATGAAACCACACTCATTTCACATTATCTTTCTGTGTGCATCAGTCCACCTCTCCATTACTTGACTTAGTTAATTTTTCATTAACTAATGAAGGTTATTTTTCCACTTAGATAGCTAGAACTTCCAGATACCACTCCAATACGAATAAGTAATAACATTCTGTCAGGAATATGGTATTCGTTTGGTCAGGAAGATGGTGGAGGCCCACATTCATTTTATATACTAAGTAGATACCACAATGATCATGGCTTTAAACATCACCACATCATTGTGATAATGTTTTTCAACACCAAGGTGAAGACAATAGCCAACAGTATCTATATTTATATACCTCAAAGGCCTTTGAATCTTAAAGGCAGGAGGTCAGCGCTTTCTAAATATCAAGTCCCATGTAACCTAGTTTCAAACTGGACACTCATAAGTAACTTATTACTGTTGTTATTTTTGAAGCTTCCTGAAAATATTAATTTTAGTTAGTATTTCCCCTCAAAAAATGGAGCAGAAGGCCTTCCCTAGATCTAGGACATTTCATATTGTTAAATGCAAAAAAGCATACTAACCTTTCAGTTTGAAGAACAAGGAGTCTAGGATCTGATAAAGGATATTTCTCAAAATGAGGAGTACTCTTTATCATACTTCAATTTTGTTTAACTTACAAAGTTGGATTTGAAAGTGTTATTGTCTTTAAGCTGGTTGCTTTAATTTTCTGTGCAACTTCCGTTAAGGGCAGTCCTGAAGCAAGTTTTTCTTCTGTTTTTAAATAGACACACACTATAAGCTTTAATGGCAATAGCAGGAAATTACAAACATTTACACTTTAAAAGAACAGGTATACACTCTTTATAAGTGAGATGACAAAACATTTAGCTTAAAAAAACCCCAGAAACCTTCTATCCCCTGTTATTTTCTCTCTGATTACAAAATATGTTTACTTCATAAGTAGTTTGTGTCTATATAAATCATCAGTTGATCCTACAATTGCACATTTTTACTGACCTGTCAAAATCTTTCAGAAAATACACATAAATATTTTAAGGCAAATCACACAGCAGGAAGGACAGAAATGCTACTACAATTCTCTGTTAAAACAATTGTGATTCAAGGAGGTAAAAATCACAACAGTAAAATTACACAGCCAATTTTAATGCTGCTGAAATTGCCTCCCAATTTGCAGAAAACATCCACAGTTTTCCCCCAAAGTATTGTAAATGTCAACTGTGACTATTACTCAAACCATAAGGGTTAGCGCATTTCTGTACACAGAATTTAAATTGGCAAATCTCTATTAGAGAGCAGTTTTGAGATAAACTAATTGGATTTTGAGCTGTTAAAACACTGACAATGAGTGATGGTCTGGCTGCTTGCCCTATTATTTCTGTTGAACCAGAAAGAAACCCTTATGTTAATAACAGTACATTACTAGAAGCATTTTAAGATAAGGCACTACCTGAAATAAGGAGCACACATTAGTGCAATCTGAAAGGACTTTACAATGGCCACTGAAGGATCACAGCAGATGACAGTGTGCTAAAAGCCAGCACCGGTGACATTCAAGCTGGGGTTTATTGTGAAGGACAGAGTTGAAGTTACAAGGCTTCCCAAAAACTCTTACAACACTTTAAGAAAATATGTTCACGCACAATCGGCAACTGGTGCAAAAGTAGAAATCCCATGTAGACATGAGCTTGGAATTGGACAGAAAAAAAAAACACCCTTATGCTACTTCTGCTTTTTCAGTGTGGTCCCACCTGCTTTTACGCAACTATTATTCACAGGTAGGTCTTTAATGCAGAAATCATAAGTAAGACCCAGTCAGTTTCCCTAAAATACAATTTAATATATGTACAAGGAGCTACACACTCCATGTAGGGTTTTTTGCTATTGATTTTTTTTAGGACAGTTCTCTGCTTACCAGTTAGTGGAGATCCCATCAATGACTTTGGGCATTATTCTGTAAAGTAGTATACTTACTGCTTTCCACTAAGTTTCTCTAGGATGAGCTTGCTTTATTTTCAAGTGGTTCACTCAGAAGGAGTTAGGTAGTAGCCATGAAGCAAGCAGAAAGGGGAAAAAATAAATTATATTTTATACTTGAATAGTCTATCACAAACCTTGTCATGTTTTCAGTAATCACAAAATTAGAGCTTAAAAAAAAATCTCACCAGTTTAAGAACTAGAAAATTCTACTACAAGATTACATATATACATACACACATATGAAAGTATATTTATAGAAGCAGAAACTGAGGCAAAAAGGAGGTTAATGGCTAAAAGCCTGAGCCCACTAACAGGACAGTTCCAGGGGTGGCAGCTATAGACTTCCCTCACTTTCTTCACTAGGATTGCAGATAAAGGATTTCTTTTAAAAACAGGCTACCTGTCTAAGTATATACATTTTGATTGTTGTTTTCTACCTCTTCCCAAATTTCTTCCCAGTTTGTGTGTCTATTGCAAAAGAACGCTGATCTCCTGGTCCCACAGAAATGATCTGTCTCAGTTGTAATATCAGGCAGCAGGAAGGACAAACAGATAGGAAATGCTACCAGAGACGGGAGGGAAGAGAAAAAAATTTAGAACTTCAGTACTGTAAGCCAGAGATTCTCCACGATCCTTAACCTTCCCACTGCTGTGACAGCTGCTCTGAGCAAGACTAGTCTTAATTTTGGACTACACAAGATACACGGCGCTGCAAGAATCCCAAATAAGGTTTGGCTTCAGAAGAAAGTTCACTGAATTTACAAAGGCCACATACTTGCGTTCCACATTTTCTCACTAATAGTGTAACATCCATTTTCTGAGAAGGGTGAACTGCTTACCCAGGATCCACAGGCTGTTACACTGCAACAGCAATTCCCCTGCTGACATGATAGAGGCAGCAGCACATTTGTGCATTTTAACACCTTGATCAATTTTATCGAACCAAGCTGCTGTCCATTCCAAAACTGTGTCTGTAAGAAACATTTTGAACTGCTTCTTTTAGTAAGTTCAACCTGTCCCGAGTATGTCAGAACCTTCTTTAGCATAGATTTCTCATCAATTTTGAAATGGAATAAGGAGCGAAGCTCAAACATTTAAAATCACATTTCATCATCCACAAAAGCATCCTCACCTCTTCAGAAACATGGGGAGCTAGGCAGCTTCTTACAAGCACCTGAGATACTGACACAGACAGCTAAAAGTAAATTCAGTTTCAAGGCTGGTTAGGTTCTGGCTTTTGTTTTAGCCTATTGAAGGGAACGGAAGAACCACATTTCTGAAAACATACGAGAGGAAAAATAAAAACACTCAGTAATTCTAAGTGCATTAATAACCATCACAGACTAATTTCCTGCCTTCGGTTATAACATGCCACTAACTCCCTGCATATCATGGACTTTACAAGTAGCTGAAACCTGCATCTGGAATATCACACCACACTATGTAAAATGAAAAGTTCCTACAAAGATGATCATTAAACTTCATCTGATATTTGTGTCAGCTGAAAAATCATCACATAGAACATATGCCCACAGTGTCAGCATGGTGAGCAAGTAAGCCTACAATCTGTCTTTTTAACATTAAAAAAAAAAAACTGCCAAAAAAAAAAATCTTTCCATTATTTTGCTTTCCATTCACTGTTCCTTCTTTCCTAAGAGCCAATTAGACACCCATCTATTATATTTTCAAGCTGCTTTGTGATAAGTGTACTTTCACACTTAATTACCCCACTTACTCCATCAGCCAGAAAACATCTTCTTTCCTTTTGCAGGTACCCTCTGGTTTTATTCACAATATCTTCTATAAAGGTCTAGGACTAAATGCATCTCTTCTGGCTAAACAATCTGTTTTGCATCACTTATCCTTTTCTATGTATTACTTCAGAAGGTCTGTCCTATTATTCTACAAAGGTTTCGTGCCTGCACAGCCTGCATTTTCACAGCATCAAATTGACAGCATCAAACTCTGCAAGTTTGAGGATTATTTTTTTCCCCTCTTGTATAGATCAGCACAATCCTAGGAAGACAAAGTCATAACAGCATAAGTAGTTGCTTTATGACAATGGTAAGGAATACTTTTTAATATTTCAAAATACTAATATGTGTGGATACTATGCATATGTAGTAATTATAAAGAACTGGAATATTCATTGTAATGAGAGCAGGCAAACACATTTAGGTAGTTAGATCTTGTACTCTATCAAGCTGGGGGAAGAGATGGGGAATAAGCTTATAATATATGCTTATAAGAACTCCTCTCCCCGCCTGGATTTTGTCCCAGTTGACAGCCTGTGATACAAAGTAGCCTTACAAAATACTAAAGATTATTTTACATGCATATATTACAGATGGATTGCTTTTAACTTCTTCTTCTAAAAAAAAAAAAAAAAATCGAATAGGTTATCTACAGAACAACCACACTCAGAAGTTAGGTGCTGCTCACTTTTATAGTTGGCTTGCTTCACTATTTTAGAGAATTTATTTTTCATTAAAGGAAAAAAAAAAAAAANAAAAAAAAAAGCAGCCACAGAGAGGTGTTTCCCCTCCCACTCACTCCCCTACACAATTTATTCATTCAGCAGTCCTGGAAATTCAGCAGGGAATTATCAGCCTGCTGTTCAGTAACACAGACCAGCTCCAGGGGAAGAAAAAAAAGAAGAAAAAAAAAACCACCACACAACACAACACACAAAGCTGTGAATTGTGGCTGCCATCAACACCAAACCCAACTGAATGCTTTTCCTTCTAAATTGCAGGAAGGAAGAAGACAAAGAAAATTTTATTTACTGATAAATGCTATAGAGATAAATGCAAATACAACCTGATATTTCAGGGAATGAGGTTCAATAAAAAGGAGCTCTGCATAGCTTAAGAAATCAAACCAACTGTCCTGAATCTAACAGGCTACACATAGTTACTTTACCATCTTTGTACAGTTAGCCCTGCTAGAGGAAGATA
The DNA here is from genome assembly GCA_013400615.1 of Syrrhaptes paradoxus. Classification (NCBI taxonomy): domain Eukaryota; kingdom Metazoa; phylum Chordata; class Aves; order Pterocliformes; family Pteroclidae; genus Syrrhaptes; species Syrrhaptes paradoxus. Next base: position 46,162 of record VZTO01020426.1, read on the forward strand.
AGGCACAGCCTCACCTCCACCAGGGAGGGAAGGCCAGCCTGGGCTATCTGCCAGCCCCCAGCTTCTCAGCTGGTGCCTTGACCATGGATGAACTGAGGAGCACATAGATAGATAGCACTAGGTCAGCTGTTCAGGTCTCAAGCAAGAAAAGAAGTGTTTATAGAAAGAACAAGTCACCGAACCAAAAGCAGGTTAGTAAGGTACCTCCTCACATGGCTCCAGGAGTCCCATGGTCCAAAGACCTACTTGACTTATTGCACTGAGAAAAGTTACAGCCACCAAGAACATCCTTCAGGCTCCAAGGAAAGAATGAGCATGAAGTGCCACTCACAGATATTCTTGAAGTATAGTTCTCTGCTTAGTGGTCAGGGCAAAGAAGGTTTAGGGGTTTTTGTTTAGTTTTTGGGTTTTTTTTTTGTTTCTGTTTTTGTCTGGGTTTGGGGGTTTTTTTGGGTGGGGGTGGTTTGGATTTTGGTTTTTTGTTTGGGGTTTTTTTGTGGATTATCCCAAAGATAAGAGAGATCCTCAGATGGTATGTCATGACTGGCACAAAAGCCTTTCTTACAGCTCAAAGAGGCAGAATGTACTTCTAGCAGCCTCCACCAGGACGATGGGGTCCATGGGAACCATTACTCTGATAGCACACAACCAAGTGAGAAATAAAACACTGTCCAGTGCCATATAGGTGCACCCAGTCAGCTGTGGATGGGCTGGCTCAGGCACTAGAACAAGAGCGTGCTAGCACAGTGCACAGCTCAGGCCAGTCACAACTCAAAGCTCACTGTGAATTAGCTGCCTGGCAAGTCCCACAGCAGTGTACTACACCGTTTCCAGGATCCATTAGTGTGTTTCAGTCAAAGTGGATACCTCTATGAGCCACATTGTTGTGCAGATGTACCTATAATTCCCCCAAGGACAACCTCTTCCAATTCCTGTTCAAAAGGAAGTCACCTCCAAAGATGTTCCAAACCATGTCCATCACTCATGTACTTAAAAATGGAGGGCACATAATACATGCCATAAAGACAGACTGTTTATAAGGAGTCATTCCTGTGTTGTCACAGTTGCTATCTTAAACCATTACATGAGCACAGAAAAGCCTCCCAGAAAGGCATCCTAAAAGGGGTGAAAAAAAGGAGGTGGGTTCACTTCAAGTCACAAAAAAGAATAAAAGCAGTGGAAAAGAAACCCAACATTAGTAGAGGAAAAACAGCAGCACTGCAAACCCTGTTTTAGGATCCAAAATGGAAACAAGATTGATCTAGATGTTCTCTAAGTGGATTTTCAATAAAGATGCAAAAGAGGTCTCAATCCAGGAAAGCACCTGAGCATGTGATAACCTTAGCATGTAAACAGGCCCCCAGGTTTCCATGGCACTAATAGCAAAGATGATGTTTCATTGGATAAAGGCAGAACTCCTTATTTCTTCCTCACAGCTACTTAGGTAATTATTTCAGGCTGAATAAGGTCTATGGTATTCACAGACAGAAGAACTATTCACTGAAAAAAATGACCAGTCAGATATACTGACCAATATCTTAACCTGGGTGTATTTCACAATCCTAAAGCTGAAAAATCTCTCAGTTATTCAGTTTTCAGGGAAACTTTTATGAACACTAAACATGCAATACAAGTAATACAGCATCATCTATAAACAACCATTTTAAAAGTCATTAAATAAAAGGTGATGGAACACAATTCTGGGTACTTTTATTTAGTCTCCCCTCAATAGTATTTGTGAAGGATCAGATAATGGTTTAACTTCTTTCAAAACAGCTAATTTTCCAACTATATTTTAGAGACAGGAATATGCCATAATGAATACTTCACTAAAGAAATGGGTTCTTGGTCTGTTTCCCCCAGAGAAGCTTACTGTTTGGTTTAACACAGAAAGATTAATGCACACCTGCTTTTTAATGAAACTCCATGCTATTAGTAAAGCAGGGAAAGTCAGTACACTTCTGAGTGGGCAGCCCTGCCCACTGAGATTGGAATCTGAATCACAAGTCTATCTCTACTACACAGATTTGTTTCTCACAAGCACTGGAATCTGTCCCAATCGCCCACATATTCATTGCCAAGGCCGATTCCCTCCCCCCCCCACTTTCCTACAAGAAACACACCCCTCTGAAGATGTTCTGAATTGTTGATATCACACAGCAACATATTCAGAAATGTACACTTGCCAAATAATCTCATCTGGTTTTTGTGGTTCTGCTACTGCAGTGCTCATTAGAGTAAAACTTAATAACATCACTGAAATGCTGGATCATCTCATAAGATTACAGTATCTTTTTTGGCTAATTCAGTTTTATTTGCCATCTGCAGCAGTATCAAAAGCACTAAGCATAACTTAGTCCAGCTCGATTGAAAGAAAAAGCTAAACCCATGTAAACATAAAAATTCAAAACCAATCAACTTGCTTTGCTTCAGCAACAACAAATTTAGGAAGTGTATGATCTTGAGCAAAACGCGCCCTCAAGTTTCTATTCAGTCTATCTTACTGTGCCATCATAACCAAAGCCGAGTATTATTTTGGGGCCCCCAGCCTTCTCAGCAGTCCTGAATAGCTGTCCTTATCCAATCCTTTTCCACAAACTACCCAAGAGCAAATAAGCACGATGAAAATAAGAGGGAAACAGACTGACTGACAGAGCATCCCTCTTACCAGACATGTTGGACCAGGCTGGTTACAGCCCTGCCAGCACAAACACCCCAAACCAGGGACTGTGGCTGGCAGAACGTGGTGGGTCCCCATGCCCTCCCCCACAGTCACAGCTATGCACTACTTGCATTCCAGGCTGTCACCATCACTCTAACTTTAATTGTTGATCCAGGAAAACAAACATGTGAAACATCTTTTTTCCTGAAAAGAGTTGGTTTTTAACCAAAGTCAAGAACAGCTTACCTATTCAAATGCACAAAAGGTTACTTCAACCTCTATACTTTGCTCTCAGTAGTCGAGAGAACAGCTTAAGAGTTCTTCTTTGGCTTCTTCCAGTAATAACAACAAACCAAATAAAAGTATTTTCATAAGGGAGATTAATACAGCAAAAAAAAAAAAAAGTATTTTGAATCATTGTATTTGACAGAAACAATTCCAAACATATTATCTTTAAAAAGAAAAGCACTTAATGTGTATTACGTCTTTACTGAGCAGATCCAGAAGAAACCCCAAGAATAAAAGCCACATCAATACAGCTGATGAATATTTTATAATTCTAACATAATCCAAGCCTGCTTATCTCAGTGAAACTTCCTGTTGTTTTCTGTACGTATCCTGAAATGGCAATATCACTTCTCCCATAATAAGATACAGAACAGTATCAAACTCCTGGTTTTGGGTACAGTCACCCATTTAGCCCTCATCCAGACCAAACTACAACAGATTCACAGTGAGCAATGTGGTAAATGTAACAGCTCTATGAATCAAGAAGGATATTAAAAGTGCACAGAAGAGGATAAAGGACAGCCACTGCCTGGAGAGCATGGTTCCAGGATTCTTTCTGCTGCACCTCTCAGTTATCCAATACCTACCTGTGATGAGAGCTTTTGTCCAAGTTGATTTATTCCTCTACAATTTCACTGGCGTTAGAGTCAGCTAAATTACAGAACTTGAGGCTGAGAGATAGAATTGCATGAGAAATATTTGCATTGCTTTTACTAATACACATTCAGCAGGATCAGAGAAAGTCTTTGGTCAGCTGGCAGGATGTCTCACTCAACTTGCATGCACTTTTGGTACATCTCTACACTTCCCCTTCTCCCTCCTTTATTAAAAAAATGCCACAAAATACACAAGTGAAAGCAAATTCTTGCAAATTTCTTCAGGAAATAATTAATGCTTTCTCTTCAAAAGGCATTTAATGAATCATTGTCCCTTAATATTTCCCAGGAGCCATGTGCAGATTACTTTGCATCTTTAATTCCAGAGTTTAAAGCAAGCAACAGAAGAGTTGCAGTTGCTGCCTATGCATGTATTCTACCCATTTCGAAGTAATGTGCTTTCCAAGAGCATCCTATTATATTTTGAATATTCCTGTACATTTCACCACTCCAATTCACAGAAATCAGATGAATCTTTGATTCAGTTTCAAATGTTTTATTCAGTTATGATAAACACAATTAATATTCATGCAATATGGCTACTACCGACTGTGAAAGGGAACCAAAGTCTATACTAAAACACTTTTAGCCCATTTTTTGAATCCTGACCTAAGGTTGCTGAAGCTGACTGACTGTAAAGATACTGTGTTGGTAACCAAGACCAACTGAAAAATGTGGCATGACATTCTGGAAATAACATATGAGCAACTGAGATAATACTTTTTTGCTAGTAAACAGAATTAAAGGGTTGGCTTTTTTTTTTTAACTTCAAAGAGAGGACGGCTTTTATTAACTCATTTGAGTTAACACATTTCTATGGAACTAAAATCTTCTGTACTTGAAATGATCCACATCTGTATTAAGTCAGTTTACAAAACAAGAGAAACTTGTAAAATGTTATTCTTTCAAGTAAACTGGTAGTAAAATGAGATTATTAAAAAAAGCTACTACATTTTCTTTCTGTAAATACTGCACATGAGATATACTCGATCCAGGCCCTGTTGATCACAAGGAACAGAGATTCATGACGACTCAATTCAATGACAGCCGCAAGCAATAGCACCAACCACTTTCGAAAAGAGACCTGAAACTTACTGGACTCGGAAAAAACAATATAAACACACTTATCAAAACACAGTGACCATAAGTGAGCACGAACTTCCATTGCATTTCGTCAGTTTCACTAACCAAAACCTTTCAGAACAACTCCTAACCTATTGATTCTATAATTACAAAAAAAAATGGAACAAAATACCAAGAACATTAAGCAAGTGCAATTCATGCTGTTAGAATATTTCTTCTACAGTTACAAAGCAAGAAAATACCTCAGAAGGAAAAAAAAATTTGAGAAGTAATCTTCAGAGTCTTGAGCAGAACAAAACATCCATCCAGCTGAACTGGGAAGACCATGGAATTTGTACATCTTTCAGCTGAGCATATGATCATTTTGCTAACTTTAAACTACTTTAGCATGAAAAGATAGTTCTAACTTTGCCTGAGTATTCATAACATGTCTAAGTGTCACTGTCTTGGGCCTAAGAGACATGATGAGGTTCACACTGAGCCACTTGAAGAGGCATAGCTCCTGACACCACACACTCAACAGATCTGCTATAGTTCTGGAATCATCAGATATTTTGTGGCTGTCTGAAGCCATTAAGGCTTCTCACTTCATGAAGAAACATGAATACTCTCAGGTTACTTCAAGGCTGCCTTGGTTCCAATGTACACGCTAGCTGCACAAATACCAGACCTTCCACTTGTGATGCCATTCAGGTGCCAAAATTCCAAGAAAACAGTCATAAGTCTGTTTTACTAGCCTAATTCCAAGAGTGTGCAAAGACTATTTAAATGTTTAGTGTAACTGAAGAGGCTGCATAACCTGCATCTGTCTGGAGTCCAACAAACCCACAGATACTGAAGAAGAAGGAAGCACTGCAATAAGGTTTATATAGCACACATGAAGATTCTTAGATTAGCCTGAACTAGCACAAAACTGAACACACAAGGAAGGAGCCCTGCAGTCTCCAACCAAGGGACAGATGTGCAGTGGCTGGTGCAATGGCTGACTCATAGGGGATTCACTTCTGTAATTACAGTGCTGATGGGCTAACCTCACACATAGTCTTGAATAAAATTCTGCCTTAGGTAGGTTGCAGGCCAATCTGTCCTGAAGGTAAAAGGCTGTACTTGAAAACTTAAGCTTGGAGTAATGTCAATGAGAAAATAAAACACAATGCTAGGACTTTCTTGCACAAAAATCCTTCCCAAATTGTTCTTCAATTTCAGTTTAGAGATATGCAGCTAGGTATTTCATTATCCCCTCTTCTGCTACACATTTTAGGGGCTCAAGACCTCAAGTTACTCCTAGCCTGTTCTTTTCTTAAAGTGATCCTTCCCACTGCACTATTAATGTTTCCAGTCTGTTCGTGGAAGATGGAGCCCTTCCTCTTACTGTTGTCCTCTTATGTTTTCTCTCTCTCAATTTAGCTGAGAGAAATGCCTGAGCTTATACTAGTGGCAGCTCTGATGACTTGGTTTTCCTCTCACTCAGAAGACAAAGTTTAAATTTCCTTCTCATGCTTAAGATCTTTTCAGAAAATGTATTTCCAGTGTAGACCTTAACTGTATCATTCTTTCTAAGTAAAGGCTTTAGCATAAGTTGCCTGATTTTCCATATTGTAAACAAAGCTGACAAAATCAGATTTGTTAGGAGAAATGGTCACAGCACATGCATCGTATCGGATGGATAACTCCCAGCATAACTGGAGTTTTCAGTAAACACAGCAAACGACATACTAATAAAGCAGATGATAGACTTGGCACTTAGAGGACTCCTAAAAAAAAATCTCTCAAATCCTTACTATACTGGCAATCCTTCTGTCAGCAGCATATAAAAATCAAACTATGGAAAGTCAAGATGTCTTGCCAAGGACTGTTCAATGACATGGGCAGGCTTCCACCTGGCTCTTCATTGATTCCTCAGCTAACAAAGTTAATTAGTTACTAACACTACCATGGAAAATAATCTTGAAGGCCAGTCTAAAATTCAGACATTTCATAATTTAGGAAGCATCTAATTTTTATTTCTTGAGCAACAGTCCTCTGCACCACCCAAATTACCAGACATCATCACATTTGTAACAAATGCAACCTTGTAATATCCCTAAAGACAAAATGCCAATCCAATTTCAGGTCCTGAGGCTCCACAGTGATGACTTCTGACAAGGTAATCCAGGCATGGCATGTTTTCAAGACGTTAGATCTGAGCTGTCAGCCCTCAGTAACATTAGCTCTGCTGCTCCAAGCATCCCTGGACCAAAGCATCCCTTGGGTCCTTCTAGTCATATGCTACTCAGGGCTTTTCTCACCTTTACCCTTCTTGGAGCTGCCAATACTTCTTGTTCACACTGTTTGCAAATCAGCATTTAGCTTGTGCCTGGGTTTAACCCTGCCCTGCAAGCTTACCAACCCTAAGGACATACCTCTTTGTCACTGTGACACCTCAAGTGCTTCTGCTATTTCAGCTGTTGCGCCTCACAGTAGTCTCAGCCACAACACTTTGCCCTTCCCTTTGTAGAAGTGCCTGTGACAGAACTCAGGGAAAAATAATTTTGATTTTAAAAAGGCAGGAAATATGAAAAATCAGCTCTTTGTGCTCACTCAAGCTCACACAATCACCCTGGTACTGGGATTTTGATTAAAATCTGTTTGCTTCTCTTTAAATTAAGAGATTCATTTTTTCCCCTTCAAGGTAATGATAATGAAAGTGTTTCCTTCCTATTTTAACCATATGGAAAATACTACTGAAATTTGAAATAGAGGCTGAGCTAGGGAACTTGCCTGTTCAACTTAAAAATGTTTTTAACCAGTCACAGTACCATCTAAACTGAATGATCTGAGACATGCAGCAAAAAACAAACTTCAGCCATATAAAATAAGGTATAGTTCAAACTGCCACTGAAGTCACTGAGAACACTGATTTCACCTAAATCTGAAGCACATCATACACCATCACCACTTGCATACACCCTGATCAAGAGACAGTGGAAGCCAGCAGGAGCCCGTGATTGACTTCAGAGGATCTTGACTCAGGCCTCAGCACTGTTCTCACTTGCAAATGTCCTTGCTTGCAAACGTCCTTGCTTGCTGGCCCCAGCCAGCAGGTGAACATGAAATGGAGAGTTCTGAATATCACATGACAGATTAAAACAAAATAAATCTATTCAGGGTACACTGAAAATCAATGTCTCTAATGGATTTATGATGAAAAATAGCCACCTGCAAAATGTATATTCACCTACAGTTAGTCTTCTGTAATTTTCAGCTTCCCCAAAAGAATCACTTCCATCTGTTCTAACAATGTCCGAGATCAAAGACTGGCTTGAATACATCTTTTCAGCACGAAAACACTGTCACATACATAAGAAAAATAAGTCAAAAGTCGAATTTGCATTTTAAGCCTAAAATAATTGTCAAACCCCCAAAGACAGAAAGGCAGGCTTTACCTTCACACCATCTGAAGCTGCCCTCAGAGGTACAGCCAATGAGGGGGGTGGGAGCACAGTATGTTACTCAGGTCCAGCCTAGCGTTCCCACAGCTTTACAGGAGAGAGACAGAAAGGCAGGCAGGATTTTTCTTTACATTTCCTTACCTATCTCAAACTGACTTCAAGGCATGGGGCAGCATCATTGTTGGTTGTCCCAACAGATAAATCATTCCACACTTGATATAAATCCAAGCAAGTCTACCATACATCCTCTTTTAGAAGGAATGACTTCTCATTGATTTTATTACTTGCCATTGCAGCTTTAAATCAAGGATTGTTTCTTCCTAGAAGGGAATTAAGGTTATGCATTAAGTTTGCTAATAAAAGTTAATTGCCAAGGATGATGGCAATGAACTTGACTGCAGAGAGAAACTGAAAACCTGAAAGATTTACATTTTAAAATTTGTACTTGCAGGAAGAACAGCTCCTCATAGATACTAGATTTGAAGAAGCAATGTAACCTCTTCATGAAGTTGAAATAAAACCAGACCTCCTACAACCACATGGTAAAGGTTAAATTCCTTGTTCTACCTGACCTGTGAATTGTGTGACTATACTTTCCCATCTTTCCACAGGACTCAAGTACTAGTTTAAGAATGCTGGATGTATCATAAACAGTTTCAGAAGATATGTGAAGGCATTGTTTTTATCATGACTTGCTTCTTGCATATACTTGTCAAAAATCAATTATCAATAAAAGAAGATGCAAATACAGAAGATTTTGCTTATGAGATTCATTCTCCACTTGCTTTAGTAGATGCAGGACCAACCCCTATTTCAAAGGATCCCTTGCATTGTTATATTGAACGAGTTACAGCCATAGTAGTAAAAAAAAGCTGACCAATTTTCCTTAAATTATTTGAAGTATCATCTAGAAGAATGCAAACATTCATAATGCATGTTCCCAAGACATATTAGAATGGTAAACCCGGATCTCCAACAGACCTGCATCTGTTTCTCCTCATCTTGCAGCATATAACTTTTTGCTGATAAAAGAAAATCAGCAATATAATGTTGATCTAATAATTCTATTTCCTATGTAATTTCCATTCTGTACTTTTTCAACAGAAGAAGGGGTAGAAAGTCTGCTAAACATTAGACTATTCAACTATAGATTCTCTGCCTCGGTCAACCTATAGGGCAGCCACTTTTAGTACAGTTCTCCCCAAATTTATATCAAATAACTCCCCACGGAGCTGTTCTTGAGGACTCTGAAGTGCCCATGACACACATTATATCCTTCCTGTTCTTCCTAAGAAGAGATAGGACTCCTGTGGAGCCCTCCCCATTGTTTGTATAGTAAGCCATGTAAAGGGAATAACACAGGGAAGGACGAGGCAGGAACAGATGTGGAAAAGAGGTTCTTGCATTCACAGAGCATCAGCTGCTCTGCACCCCTGATTAGACAAAGCAGTGAATCTCTGGGAGATGGGTACACCTCCTCCATTTCAACTACCACCTCTTGTTTCCAATGTTTTTACTTCCCCTCAAATAAAATTATCCATTCACCTTAGTGCAGTCTAAAGAGACATGGCTAAACAGAAACAAGAGTGCATAAATAACAGAAGGAGCAAACAATGTGGTATGTTTCCTTTGATGCAGTGCTTGTTGCACTTAAGACTATCTACAGAAGGACAAATTGGAAGCAAGGTTAAATTTGCAAAAGCCAGTAGCTTTACCCTTCACTCTCACCTTACGAATTCTGAACTAATGTTACATTTTCTTAAACCTTATGCAAATTCCCTTTTCTATTGCAATAGAAGCAAGGACAAAAAAAAGGGGGAGAAAAAGATATTGGCATCTTCCAGAAAACATTATCTTCAATTCTTCAAATAGATGTTTATCCAGCTGCTGAACACAGCACTATATCCTCTGCATCAACAAACATCAATTTAATCCTTATTCAATGTCTAACCAATGATGCAGACCAAGACCACAGCAGTGTAACTTCTGGGTTAAAGCATGCAGAGAGCTGCAATATCCAGTGCAATCAGAGAACTGAAGAGCAGAAACAGAGTCCCACTAAAGCTGCCACTGAAACACAATACATTCGGTGTTATCACTGGAGTGTACCTAGAGAAAGACAGTTTCACTTTATATGTGCGTACATGTAACTCACATCCTGGTGAATTACTTCGGTATTAAAGAAGGTGTTATGGGTCTCTTTCATCTGAACCTTTCCACATAAAATCCATCTACAAAGCCATATGAACCAAATTTGTCTGTTAGATACGCTGCATTTGGACCTTTCATTTGTGGCAATGAGCAGTCTGTCTGTACCTAAGACAGCTGGAATATGTTTCGTTTGTGCTATGAAAGTTGTATGCTCGGCAAAAGTGTAATGCTTACCTTTACTAAAAGGAACCATTTCTTCTTTCTATTGCTTACATTTCATCTGCCCCAATTCTCTATTTCAGAGAGCAACAGAAAAGAAACGAAGTATTTATTTTCTACCTACTACCCACAGTTACAATAAATTAAATGAAAGTTCAATAACGTTAAAAATTGCCCTCAATTAAATATTATCTTACAGATACTGGTGAAATTTATATGTTCAAATTAATTGTATCATGGTATACTGGGTGCAGCTGGGATGGAGTTCACTTTCTTCACAGCAGCCCATATGGTGCTGGGTTTTGGATCAGTGGCTAAAGCAGCGTTGATAACTCACCGATATGTCAGCAACTGCAGAGCAGTGCCTGCACAGTGCCAAGGCCTCCTCTGTTTCCCACTCTGGCCCTCCACAGCAAGCAGGCGGGGCAAGAGTCTGGGAGGGGGTACAGCAGGGACAGCTGACCCCAAATGGCCAAAGAGATGGATACCCCAGACCACATAACGTCAGGATCTGTGATAAAACTGGAGGGCAGTCTGCCCAAGGCAGCCACCGCTCCTCATCAGTCTGCTGCTGGGAGGTGGTGTGTGATTGCCTTTGTATCACTTGTGTGCTTTCCTCTTCCTGATCAGTGTTCAGTAAATCAGCATTTCTTTCCAATTTGGTTTTTTGTGGCAAATTACAAGAGGCCATAAAAATGACTGTCTATATTGCAAACCGGGTCATATTGTGGAAGAAACTCAAAAGGGCAGTCGAACACAAGTCTCCCAAAAATTCCTTCAAAAATAGAGCCGTGACCTAGGAAGCCAAGGAACATCCATTTTAGGAAACAAAATCTGTAATTTAAATTAGAGGAGGCAACAGCTCATTGGCAGACAGTCTGGGGCTGCTGCAGTTCAGCAGACACAGCACAAGCTCTGCTAGGCACACATCATACTAAATGCAATGAAAAATTGCCTTCAGACAAGGCTATCCAATAATTTTTCAAATCACAACACCTTGAGACAAACTGAGCTCCCAACTATTTCTAGGATGGATCAAATTGAAGCTCACTAAATGAATGAGACTGAAAATTCAGTTTCCTTCCCAGCTCTGCCACTGATCCAATCTAGACAAACTGAAATCCATCTGAGTTCAGCCAGACTGTGACCATTCAGTAGAATAAGTGTGCGCTGCCACAGTCACGCTGCTGGCCTCCACCTCCAGCACTGCATCACCTCCGTTACACAGAGTGCAACTGCCTGGGGAGGTTTTCAGTCTCTGCTTGGTTATTGCTAGGCTGTAAGTTTCCCAGAGCACTGTGTAATTCCCCTTCATTTAATCTTGAAAAACAGAAATACCAATAAAGCAACATACTGATCTCCAAAACCACACCTTTACTTTTTCCATTATTGACAAGCAATTAGAATTTTAATTTAAAGAAAAATTGGCTTACTACAACAAAAATTTTTTAGCAAATGATTTTAATGAACTTCAAAAAAAAAATCAACTAAAAATTGCCAAAAGTTATCTCATAACAACATGCAATTATGTTATGTCCTGATTTTGGGAAGCTAATGCTTTTAACTACACAAAACGTGTAGGTAAAGCAAAGGCCAGAGTCCAGCCTTTTCTGTGCCTGCTGGTCCTCTACCTTCATCTCACCTTGTTTATTCAGTTCTTGTCTTGAAGGGATTACTATGTATTTTATACAGGGCCATAATCTTGCATAGAGCATCCAGGCTCCACTGAAAAAACACACACATCAGTCATAATAAAATAAGTCATGTCAGACTCATCTGAGCCATTTTCAAACCTCTTCTGTACAGAATTTAAACCTTTTATTTATTTACATATATATGGTACGTTCATTTATGTGTGTAGAGAGATATATATATACATACACACGTATGTAAACATACATGTATATATACACCCCATATGATTGTTTTACACATACATAATCCATAATTTTATAAATACGGTATATTAGAGTTTAAAATTGCATATATACATATACTTTATATATATTTTATAGCATATAATGGTGACTGGTCACCTACTTCCTCCCGACTGTTAAATCCATCTCTGTAAAGAAGCAATCTTTTTACAAAAGGAAAACACTGAGGGTACCAGAAGTAGAAAGTGATGGAAGAATCCAAAAGAAGAAGGAAACTATGACACTGATCCCATTTCCCAGCAGCACCAGCATCTCAGGACAGGCAGCAGGAGCAGAGGCCTGAAGCACAGTGCTGGGAAGTCCACACAGATACTGCCACCACACCTGGAAGCCTTGGCTCACGCACTTCCTGACAGTTGAGGATGGGAACAGTTGGGAAGCCCATAGAGCATGTTCCAACAGCATAGCAGGAAAAAGTCCAAAATGGACCATTCTAGAAGGGAAATTCTGCCTTGTTAACTCTCTCATCAGCCTTATCACTTTCCCTACCAACTTGCTGCTTCATAAACCAGAACTGAGGCACTAAAATTATGCATTTGTGGACTTTGTGTGCTGCATAAGCTTAGAACTCAGTAGACTTTATGACTGCAAGTCATTTGTATCGATTTATTTACTTCATTAGTGAGGGAAAGATGAAATTCTGCATCGATGGAGAATCAAATTGAAGAAGAAATAGCTGATTAGACATTTTAAAATCACATTTTAAAGCTGTTTTCTAATGACATACCCAAAATTAAATACCAAGAGTATAGAGTTAGACAATCTAAGTCTATAGTCAGAAACTTAAATCACTGATCTTATCTGTAGATGAAGAAGTTGTGCAGCTGCTTTTACAAGCTGTCACCTTACAGCCCTATTTGATAAAAAAAAAAACTTTACAAGACCTGCTAATATAATTATGAAAACTCTTTAATTGTATAAATGTCTTTGCAAATTTTTACTCCTGGGCTTTGAAGGGACTATGTTAATGGAGACCAACAGTTTCCTAGAAATGCAGCTGAATACTCAAATCAGGGAAGTCCCTTCCTACCAGCCACTGTACACAATGCAGTAAACGTTGTGCCTCTGAAATTCAAACCATTTTGCCCTTTTCCTTAGACGTAACCTCCCCAGCAGCACATTGGCATAATTATCATTAAAGTAATAATTTGGCAAGCATGAAACAACTATCTTTAAGTGAGAAATTAATCTTCTCATAGTAAGAGATGTAAACACTTAATTTGAATGTACAAAATTAATACAAGAAATGGGAAAAAGAACCACGTCTGAATAATAATACTCACCACCTTTCCATCAGGCATCTCAAAGTACTATAAAAAGATGAATAAGCATTATTTTCCTGATTTATCTATAGGGAAAGTTGAGATCAAATTGCTCAATGGCACAGAGTGAGCCAGAGACATAACTAAGGAGCAAAGCTGAGGCTCTTTAGTCCCATTCCAGTACCCTGCTGTTGCACCACACCTTATCATGCAAGTGATTACAGAAACAACGAAGAAATTCACTCTCCTGTTGACCTCCCCAATATCAGCCTTGCTTTGGTGGCTTTCTACCGACCACTTTGAACCTACCTTCCGCCTTTGGATAACTTGGTCACTTGGCAAGGCCTACCTTGAGCATCCCAGCCAGCACCAAGCTCAAGACAGATCGCAGCGCTAGGACATCTCAATGCCTGCAGCCTCCGCAGAGATAACCAGGCAACAGCACTGGGAAGGACAACACCACAGGAGGAGGCACAAGGGAGGATCTCCTGAGAGACTAAGGTTCTCATTCGGGCTGAGTCAGCTCTATTGCTACCTTGTGAAGATCCAGGAACGGACGTAACCAAGCATGATATCAGCACTCAGAGAAAAGAATCTGTCATATCAACCTAATGGAGCCTGAATCTTTAATGTGATATTGATTCTGCTAATGTGCCCCCATGCTGTCATCTGCAAGCAAAATACCTCTTTGTTACAGTAAACTACACTCAGGGTCATGCAGTACAATAGCCAATATCATGGGGAAAGGGGCTTTTTTTTGGGTTTGTTTTTTTTTTTTTTCAAGCAACAAAAAGCTGTTTAAAATTCTTCAAAGGCAGTCACTAATATTTATTAGCACTAAGAGGAAAACAAGTCATGCCTAATTCCAGTCACTGTGTATCACACCTTTTAAGCAGAAGACACCTCAATGTAGCAGGCACATCCTAAGCAAGCAGGCAAGACCAGCAGAGCTGCAGTTACAGAACAAGGCACTGCAGCACTAAACCAACATTTCATTAACCAGTACTCATTTCGAAGGCTTCAGGTCAGGGGGTTGCTCTTTTTTCCATCACTTCTCACTGAGTCAAACACAATTTTCCCTCACCACAAAAGGCTAACAGTATGTCCACTGTATTTAAGTGTCAAGTGCTGAACTTTTACCAGTTCCCCCAGTTACCAGTTTCAGGAGAGCTGTATTATTTCTGTTGTCAAGCTGCAAACACTGGAAACTCAGAACTGATTGAGGTAATCAGGGAAATTCTGGTGGCAAAAGGCTTTGCTACTAGACTCCTCCACTGAACCCCAAATATTTTCTTGCTCTTTTCTTCTTCCACATCCCCTATAGAACAGGGAAAAAACTCCGGTCCCCATTCCTTTCCTCCCTCAAATCACAGCCAGCTCTCACCTGCCATCTTAAACCTTCCTGTAGCATCATAGTTAATAGAATCATGTTTCCAATATGGAAAAGAGAAGTAACAGTCATCTTCATTTTTTTGAATGCAACCCTAACAGGTGTCAAAAAAAAACAAACTGTCTTTTGTCCAGGTTTTGAAAACTGCTACATTCATGGTTACTGATCATCTTTGCTTGATTTATACTGTAACTGCAGGCAGACGGACTCCTTAAGCAGAACAGATGGTGAATAATCTCATACATCTCAGGATGATTTTTTGGAGGGAGGCTAATCCTCTTTTCTTCCCCCACTTTGATATACTCTACCCTCTCATCAACTTCCTCTGCAAACAGCAGGGACTTTGGCAGATTTGGAAAGCTACCCCAGTGAGAAAAGCTATGCACCTTTGGTCCATCTACCCCTTTTTTCCAAATCCAGAGCTGGCCCCCAAACAGGATCCCACTTAAAGAAGTAGTTGCCCCACTTCTGAAGTGTTGAGAAAAATCTTCATCATGCAGACAGCTATGAAAACTCCTGTCAGTGAACAAATTATGAAATGCCTTTTCAAAAAAATGTTAACTATAGTTAGAATATATGAGTCACCCCCATCTGTCAGATTCACAAAGCCAGGAACTTTATATAGAAACCATACTACTTTCCTTCAGATAAATCCCTCCTGCCACATCTGTGTCTTTTTCAAAATAGTAACGTGCCTTGTTCTCTTGCTCAAATATTAATTTGACGATGCCCTACCACAAATAAGGATGGCTGTGTTTTGTTCATGCTTTACCCAGCTGCAAACAGGTAAAAGCCTGGGGAAAAAAAGCAATCATCATTTGTCAAGGGGCCTCTGTCAGAGGGCCAAAATGAAGATGCAGTAGGTTAAATACATTTCACCTCTGAGGAACATTAACTGTGCAAACATAGTTTTACTAGAAATTATACATCCATAAAAAATGATGCCATTCATAAGCTGTCCTATTTTTCTTCAGAAATATTCATGCAGAAAAATAATTGCACATAAAGTAATGAGTAAAATGGTTCAATAAAATGAGTTTTTTCTAAATATCACCAAAAAAACATCTGTGATTGTCACACTTAGGATTGTGGGTCTTATTATCAGTCTTATTCTAGTCAAGTGCAGTCAAACTCTAATATGTATACACAGGCAGGACATAAGGGGTTTTTGGGGGGCTTTGCTAGATTTTTTTTTTTTTTTTTTAAAGATGGCAAATGCTTGCAAGCAAAGAAAGCCTTGTGGACATCAGATCTTCACTGATTCCAGGAATTTCTGCTGCAAAAGTAATAATATTAATATTCTCCACTTTAGAAAACAGATAAAAAAATGTACTTTGCTGTTTAAACACTATTCAAATAGCTACATTGCCACTGAATTGAACATGCTATAGGGAATATTCAAGTAAAAAACTTTATGCTCCAAGAACAAGACCTGCAAGCCTATGTACGACAACCACAGATTTTTTGTGATGTTTAGAAAAAAAATTATTTTCTTGAATTATTTTACTCATTTATGTGCAACTACTTTTCTGAGAAAAAAAAAATCTAAAGCACACACTAAAAATTGCAGAAGGAGAGCATCTCTGCTTCCAAGTACTTAAAATCTGAGGGGATCTTAAAATAATTTAGTGCTTTGGTTTAGGGTTTTTTCATGCCTGTATAGGAAATACTACTAGGGAATACTCACTCTACCTCTTCCTTTTAGTTGGGCAAGCTAGATTTGTTGCTGTTTTGTATCACAACTCAGGTGTTTCAAAGAGTCTGTTCCTTTTTTTCACTGAAGTGAGCATAGGAAAAGAAGAGTAATGGAAACCTTTCATACAAAATTTTTCTGGGTCATCACAGAGCCAGAACACCCACAGGGAAATGAATTCACTCATCATAAAACAAGAACCTGTATTCAAGAAGATTCTCTAAACAGTTCCTATCCTTCACAACTTATGAAGCTGAGTCACAGTGCTTCTATGTGTAATTCAAATGTAGTTCAAATCTTACAAAAAAAAAATCCATCTAGTGCAGTATCAGTCTTCACTCTTGCACTCTAACTCCTCAGAGCTTTTGCCATTTCCAACCTTTCTTGCCTGTGTCAAGCTTACATTACATAAGCCTCTCCCACCCTCTTCATGAGCAGTTAAGATGCTACAGAATCTGCGATTCTGTGAGAAGTTAAGCAAGCAGGCAGGAAACCTCCTAGTCTCTAAAGCCCAGAGAACAGAGTCCTGGGGGCCGGCATTTCAGTGCCAACACCCAGGCGCTACATGGACAGTTTCTCTAGCTGCTTTGGCTTCCAACAGGCACGAGGGTCCTGCTCCTGACAGCAGCATGCCCTCAAGTTATTACATCATGGTAAGAGTTAAAGCTATGAGCTTCACCCAACTGTGGTCATGCACGGTACTGGTGAAGGAGACTTCCATCCAGCATGTGATGATACTGAGTGGTGCCATCAACACACTGGAAGGAAGGAAAGCCATCCAGAGGGACCTGGACAGGCTGGAGAAGTGGGCCCGTGTAAACCTAATGAGGTTTAACAAGGCCAAGTGCAGGGTGCTGCGCTTGGGTCGGGGCAACCCCAGGTATTTATACAAACTGGGGGAAGATCTCCTTGAGAGCAGCCCTGTGGAGAAGGACTTGGGGGTCCTGGTGGACGAGAAGCTGGATATGAGCCGGCAGTGCGTGCTTGCAGCCTGCAAAGCCAACTGTGTTTTGGGCTGCATTAAAAAAGGGGTGGCCAGCAGGGAGAGGGAGGTGATTGTGCCCCTCTACTCGGCTCTTGTGAGGCCCCATCTGGAGTACTGTGTCCAGGCCTGGGGCCCCCAGCACAGGAAGGACGTGGAGCTCTTGGAGCGGGTGCAGAGGAGGGCCACTAAGATGATCAGAGGGCTGGAGCACCTCTCCTATGAGGAAAGGTTGAGGGAACTGGGCTTGTTTAGCTTGGAGAAGAGAAGGCTCCGGGGAGACCTCATTGCGGCCTTCCAGTACTTGAAGGGAGCCTATAAACAGGAGGGGGAGCGACTGTTTACGAGGGTGGATAGTGATAGGACAAGGGGGAATGGTTTTAAACTAAGACAGGGGAGGTTTAGGTTAGAGATTAGGAGAAAGTTTTTCACCCAAAGGGTGGTGGCACACTGGAACAGGTTGCCCAGGGAGGTCGTGGATGCCCCATCCCTGGAGGCATTCAAGGCCAGGCTGGATGTGGCTCTGAGCAGCCTGGTTTAGTGGTTGGCAGCCCTGCATATGGCGGGGGGGTTGAAACTAGATGATCACTATGGTCCTTTTCAACCCGGGCCAGCCTGTGATTCTATGTGAAAGAGCTTTGCAGGAATCAGGTAGCTCCTGACACACAGTCTCTAGATATTTTTCCCCCCTTTTACATGCAACCACAAGGCAAGAAAAAAAAGTCACCAATTTAAGGGGAAACAAAAAGCAAAACCTGAAAACATTTCTAGTAGTTTCCTAGGACAGCTGAAAAGGAGCAAAAGAGCTTGCACAGGCAGAAATGTAAGTAGTGTAATTCAATCAAGATGTACTTTATGGCACAAGTAATGGGTTTCAGGGCACCTTGCAGTATTAAAGGAACTGATCAGTTTATGGAGAAGGAAGGGTCGGGTCTCCCTCACATTCCAGCTCAACAAAGTAAATAGCTTCACAGACTTTTGCCATGGGTAGAGTTGGTAAAAGAAATTGAATTAGCCGTGCTAGCTCAATTAAATATACACAAAATTAGACTAGGAGAATTACTGAAAAACCACTACAAAGCTGATTATGTGTTAAGCATTAGCTACTAATAACATTAACATTATGAATTGCTATAATGACTATTTTAAACCTGGACAATTAATGTTTTGTTCTGTAGGTCTCCATTATTAGATATCAGCTTTAAATAAAATTTGTCAGCATTTTTACAGTACTTGGAAACAAAAAGGTTTGCTTTGTGAAGAAATAGATATTATTTTGAATTCTTTTCCATTTAAAAAAAGATATTATGGTGACTAGGTTTGCCCAAAATTAGGATTTTAAGTTATCCATTTTACACATACATATCCTGTACAGGCCAGTTTCCAGTACCCTAAATCACCAGCAACCACAAACACGAACTCCCATGTGCCGTATGAAGAGAGCAGAAGACTTCAAGGGCATTGATATAGGTCATAAAAGAAAGAGGAAGAGCCACCAACAGGAACAGACTTTTCCCACGTGTTTGAAGGAAGATAATATGCTTTTCAAGGCTGTACTGGGAAACTCTTTACTGTTAAAAAACCCCACAACTTCATAGATCACCATTCCTAATTAGCTGCTGGCAATACTTGCATTATTCAAGCTGCTTCTCACATTGCTAAGCATGTGTTAACTCGGGGTGGACTTTCTTTAATCACTATGAGGTTCAGCAAATCATGTAACTTTTCTTTAAGCTAACCAGTGAACTTCCATCATCTGATACTCGTACTCAGAAGACCCTCTCAATTTTTCAGTCACTTCACTCTTTCAGCCAAGAGAGTGATGCACAGTTTACACTCCCCATCCTGGCAAGCCGAGATCTTACCCTGGCTGGTGGGGAATGTTGACATATTTTGTATGAATTGAATGGCCCGTCTTTTCCTATATTTCTTGGTGCCAGCCTTATTCTTCTGTTCTGCCCTGAAAATACCCAAAATAGAAATAATTTAAAGAGTCCAGCTCTTTAAACAGTTGCTGGGTTGCATTCTCAATGAAAGGGCATGAAAGATTTCTAAAGAAGCCTTCCTGAGGCTTTTGAGCCCTGTGGTAATACAGACACAAAGTATCTGCAGCCTAGCCTACAAGTTACTTTTTAAAAAATTTCTGTTGCAAAACTGCTGCAAAGCCTCTTGTCATTAATTATAATTTGGTTATGGTTAGCAACATTTAAATTAAAGATATTATTTGCTAATGCAAGCTAATCTGTTAGCTAACAGGGTCACAAAGGTTCATGAAACTCTACCTTCAACTTCATACCAGTTTCCAAAAAGCAAAACCATTTTGATTTAATAAAAGCAACTTTCACGCAAAGATTAGGCTCACATGCCTTCCATGAGCAGGCCAAGGTGCACAGCTTGACAATGTAAGCCAAGCACAGCCTGCATCCGTGAACAGCCTTCCCTGGTCCTCCTCCTCCTGGCCACCCATTCCCACCTTCACACTCCCATCAGCACTAGGATACACACAACTGTGCTGTCAGATCAGGGATCCAAAAAAAGCCAACCCATTACACAACTTCAAACAAACACCAAACAAAACAGCATTTAATTCACTTTTCACTCAGCAATGATCCTTTCTACTCTTTGGTGAACTTGCTCAAAGTCAATAGGCATGATTTAGAGCCCTACCTGCTTTACCTACAGCAGAGTAAAGCTCTTGCCTGCTTCTTTCAAGGCAGTAGCTCTAAAAGCAGCCTAGAAATACAAGTGATGAAAAGAGAATTTATTTGTAAATACTGTTTCAAAGAAAATAAAATCAAAATTCACAGAATATTAGTGTAAATTACAGGTATTTGTCCATATATGCACTTATTTTCTGTTTTCAGTGAGGCTGCAAAAGCCAGGCAAAAGCCCACCTATGCTCTCCATATAGAGCGATAGCAGAGCCCTAGGGAAGCTGCTCATAAGGAAGCAAAGCATGCACCAAGATGTCCTCTGAACACACGCTAGCTTGCGCATCAGGGACTTCAAAGCAGAAATACCATCTTCCTATTTAACAGCCTTCAACAGATATTCTTCTGAAACCCGTTGTTTCATTTTGTGAAACAATGCAGCAAAGTTCCACATGACAAGCTCCACAGCTTAATAATGCTGTGCAGAAAAGGATTTCTCTTATGTGCTTTGAACCTGTAGCCTATGAGTTATGCTTGATGCTGCTAGCTCTTGCACTGGAGAACCTAGTGAACAGTCATTCCTTAGGCATCGCCTCCCTGACAACCACAAACACATAGACCTCCACTGTAACTCTTTTCCAGCCTGAAGAATTGTATCTTAGTTCATCACTCCACTTTCAGAAGTCATTCTGTGCCTTTAATCCCCTTTGTCCATATCTGCTCCAGTTAGGCTGTGTCATTTTAGACATGTCAGACCATAGGAAAGAGAGGCCAGACCCTCACACTCCAGACATGAGTGCAGCACTGCCCTGCACAGAACCACTGAATTTTTCTAGTGGTTCTCCATTCTTTCCCTAATAACTCTTATGATATAATTTGGGTTTTTTTGACCATTGACGGTTTTTTAATAACCTTAAGATATCACTTCTGAAGGGAAACTCACAGCTCAAATCAGTACATTGATTTTCATTTGCCCTTCCATTGCCCAGTTGCTCAAAGCCTGTCCACAGCTCCTCCATCAGGTCGGTCTCAGTTTGGCTACCCTGAATACGCAACTTGATCACTCCACTGTTCACTGTCTTTTACAAGTTATTCATCAACATAACCAACAGCACAGGCTCTAGCCTCTGCAATAGTTTACTGGTGCTTTATCTTCACCCTGATATATGCCCATTTTACTGATACTTGCCCTTTGTAATTTTTTATCCACAATTCATATGAAGACTTACCTTTTTGGTTCACTGCAGCCTTGATTTTTTTTTTTTTATAATTAAGAGTAGTGAGGGATTTTGTCAAACACCTATAGAAACTCCAAGTACATCACATGAACTGGAGGTCATCCTTGAAGCACATGATGAACATGTTAACAAAGACCTCCAATAGATAAACAAGGCAACACTTCTTGTTGCAAAAGCCAAACCGCCTATTCTGCTATGCATCATGTCTATACAAAGGTTAATTCTATTATTGAAAGTGAACTCAACTAAATCCCTCCCCACCCCCTGCCCTTTACCATCCTTTCAGTCTTCCGGTGCAAAATCATATTAAAATGAGCAGTTACGTATAACAATCAGCTTTTCAATTCTTCAATGCCTACCATGTCATCACAATGACTTGTTATTACCTATTTTACCTAATTGTTGTTCCAGTCACCTCTTCTACAGACACCAAGATAAATCCTTTGGTACCCCCTCCTTTATAAAGGAGGATTGTAGCATCTAAGTCTCCAACATTTTTCTCTGGAAAGGCAAAAGTAGAAAATAATTTGGTTTTATTAATACGATTATCTTCTCTGAATGCTTGTTTTAAGAACAGGAAAAAACAAACAAACAAACAAACCACAAACCACTACAGCGGTCTGTTGTCCCTGGAGTGAGACGCCAGGGAAATCAGTGACAGTATTCCTCCTCCCAATGTATTTGCAAAGAAAACACTATTTATTTATTTGCACTTTTTACAAGTCTACAGTTGACCTGCCAGGTTGCTCTTACTTCTTTGTTCCTCATTTGGATCCAACTTCCATTTTTCAAGAGAGTCTTTGGGGTCAGTTTTGTTAGGTTTTTTTGGTTTTGCTCCGAGTGTGGTTTTTGGTTTTGTTTGGGTACTTTGTTACAATACTCTTTTTCCTTGCTATACAACCACAGTGTTTTTACTTTTCCTGCATTTTACTTCCCAACAGGCAATACTATTTCCCTTGGAGCCTCTGATACAATGTCTTTAAACCACCACAAAGGTTTGACCCTTAACTATGCCTTTCAGTGTTTGTTTTTTTAAAAAAAAAACAACACACACAAAACAAAAAAACACACAAAAACCCCCACAAAAACCCAAACAAAACCACACAAACACTCTCCTTTTCTGCTCTCTCAATAGAGTTGTTCTTAGCTTCCAGAAGGGAGTCTTCTAGCTTTTTTTGCCCCTGCAGAGATGCTCAAGGTACACACACTGTAGTAATTACCACAGGGCAGCTTTTCTGCTGTGACATTTTGAAATGCTCTGTGTACTCAGGAACCAGGTGGTGCCTGTTCCCTGATGAATCCCCTCAATGACAGTCAGCCCATTAAGCATGTCACCGACAGTGTCTAAAGCTTAGTTTCAGTATCGCATCCCAGCATGACCGGTACCCAATCCAGACTGACATTAAAGGTACACAGGATGAGGGGCAACATGGCCATCGTACCTCATCGCTCTACGGTCTCTCCCATCTTCCTCCATATCACTGTCAGTGTAACCACACCAATGGCAATAATATAGTTCTACTGCCGTATTTTTCTTATACATCCCCAAATTCACTGATATTTTATGTTACTCACAGAAGGCTGCTGATCCGACTTGACTTTAAGCTTCAGCATAAAGCACAGTTTCTCTCTCAGCTCAGCTTAGTCCATCTTTCTCTGTACTTTGATGCTGCATTATCCAGCATTTGTCATCCTCCTACCACATTTAAGATGCATGTTATGTCAATATCCTCTTCTAAAGACAGACATTTACTTCCACATTTTACTACTTAGATTTCTGGTATTAGTGCATAAATACATATACCACGCTTTGGTTTTATTTTCCCCCGTGTATGTTTAAGTAGCACTCCATTTGATTCCACACTTGCCTTCTATTTCCTACCCAATTACTGCTAAGGGACAAAAGAGGACTTGCAGAGAGCACAACAGATGAGTTACTGCCTTAATTTTGTTTCCAGAACCTCCAGATTCACTGTGCCAAGGACAGAGGCAAGACACCTTGACCACTGGGTCTTCTCCCTCCCTCCCTAGGAAGCTCTCCAAACACCTTGTGATGCCCATTGTCAACCCAACACCCAACAAGGAAGTCACCAGGGAGTCCTTCCATGAATAACAGAACTAATTTTTATTATATTCCTCATAATTTAATATTTCCTCCTGTTTCAAAAGGAAGGTATTTTCAGTGCCATGGGACACGTTACAAGGAGGAGGACTCATTGTTATACACAATTTCTTCACCACCACATCACTGCCCTCCTGCTATTAGACTGGGGCTGCCACTTTAGAGATGGGACGAACATCCTTAGTCCCTGACACACTCCTCAGTGAGCTTCTCTTACTCATTTCCACTTCCTCAGCAATACGAGCATTGCTCAACTAAAAGCAAAACCTGCACTGTAACAGCGGTGTCACCGAGTCCCTCCATTCTCCCTCTTTCCTTCAGTTCAGATGCCCTCAACTCAGAAGAGCTTTGTTTTGGAAACTCAGGGCAAGAAATTGAGAACTTATTTCTCCCTTGGTGGCCTTCTGCCTGCATTTTATTTAGAGAGTATCATTGCTAGTCTAGTCTGCATCTACATGGTCCTTCTAACTACTTTTTTCATGATTCATTGACAACACTGGGGGGTGAGAACTTACTGGCCTCTGACCACACAACTTAATTGGAATCAACCGGCTTTCTAGTTGGATTATATCTCTGAGACGTAGAATTACATGGATCTCATATGCTGGGAAGAAGAATACCAAAAACACTTGACTGACATCTACACAGGTTACCTAGGTGCCCTTAATGAAACAACCCTGTTAGAGGAAGGCATCACATTTCCCACAGCTCAGAGACTATGATGCAGATACATAGCTCCTCTGGCTTGGGACCATGGAGAGATTCATTGCCACCAAGTTTGTTCCCTTGACTATTATTCAGCTGACTCAGATTTGAACAAGATTCTCATCCCTTAATACTAAGCTCCTTTTTTTCCCCCTGCTCCCCCTTTCCTGCAGCAAGGCATAGGACTTTGGTGACAGTATTTTACCCAGATAAGTATATTCAGGGAAGATAACTCACTGTTTCAGAGAAGCTGGAAAGGAAAAACATGAAAGAGATTAAATATCCCTACTTTGCCTGGAAGGTGATACTCTTAAATCTCCAGAGACACCCTACACTGAATCTTTCACAAAAATTATAGTGGCATTCCATCACCCTGAACAACATAAAACCAGCCTAAAAAATATACAGCAACACATCTTCCACAAGCAATTCAGCATAGCGACATACAGAAAAAGCTGAGCTGCTACGAGAAAAGCCACAGCCCCCACCCTTAACGGTGCTACCATTAAGGAAGGATCTCAGCTCTATATATGTAATTTTGGGGCACAGGGGGGAAGCCCATATATAGAGACTAGAAAGTTAATGTAAAGAATGCTTTGAAAACAATTCTTATTGACATTATCAAAGAACTCTATTATTCCTATTACAGAAGAAGGTGCTGACACAGGTAATTGCTTGGATGAGAAGCTTTCCTGTCTCTGCTAGCTATACCAAACTTCTGCTTTTAAAAATATGGAAGAGGTCTTACTCTTTGATAGGTGTTACATGAAATGATTACACCTAAATTGCTTAGAATTAATTTTAATTCTGCCAAGCCTCTTCTCTGCCTATCTGATAAAAACAGCAATTTGCCAGTTGTTAGAGTTCTTTCCTCCATCTCTGGTATTTAATAATAACCCTCCAGGTATCAGAAGATACAACCATACTGAAGAAGTTTACTTATTGATTTATTGCAGACCTCTGATCCAATAAACCATTTATCACTACCATCCAGACAGTCACAAATACATTTTACATTACATGTTAAACACAAAGGCTCTGAAAGGACCGAACCACAGCTTCCAAGGGGCTTCTGCTCAACCTGCTAAAACATGAGAGCACAGTTTGCACCTGTGAAACAACCATATTATAGTTGCACCTATGCTTTTCCACACATGAAGTTGAAGGCATAGTACTGGATAATCCTTTTTTTTTTTTTTTTTAAATCAAATGGGCCAAAGTGTCTTGGGTAAGGCACTTCCAATGTTTACATAAACACATTTTTTCTGAAGTCTATTTTTTTGCAGATTGCTGTGTTACAGCTTGGGAAACCTAGGAACAGTCTTATTGGCAATTTTCCAATTTCATTTATTTGTGTCAGAGTTGTAAACCACTGGAATCTAAAGATCTCTTCTTGTCATATTTACAAAAAAAAAAACAGGAGACAGAATAAAACTTGCTCTCTGCGCACAATTTATCACATACTTACAAGTAAGGATGTTTTCTGCTGGATCTTAAAATTTCATTTTAAAAGTCTCTATTCAGACCAATCCTGGGGTTCTCTATTTAACTAGATGTCTAAGCATAGTGTAGATAATGTGCTTCATTGATAGACATCATGAAAAGTGGAAATCAAAAACTCTTCAGAAAACTTCCTAAATATATTATCACAATTTTCTTATTAAATGAATACACTTTAATAAATTTACATATTCTTTGTAAAAGTGGGTGTTCAGCCAACTTTGTCAACAAACTCAATGCCACATGAAGGCACTCTACAATACCAAGAACAGTACAGTTCCTTGTTTTGTCAAGCCTGTAAGAAGTATTGCCAGGTGCTACAAATATCTTCCTTGCTTGCAGGTAGCACATCCCCCAGTACTCCTACTGCAGCATGACTGGATGCTAAGAGATGATAATTAAGTTTCACAAGACAACTGTTCTCAATCAATAGCTTGCTTGAAGTTAATGCTTTGGTTTCAGAGTTGAGTAAAAGCTTGGGCTTTGGAAAGTGTGTTTGCTTTTCACCACTTTTTAATTTGCTCCACATTTCCTTCCTAGCCTCAATTATTATAGCCTTAATGTTACCATAACTCTGATGGCCTTCTTTGAAAACCTGCTGAAAGTTATAGGCTCTTTTCCACAGCTTCCAAATTCAATAATACTGTTGTGGTTAGGATATAGACCTAGATAATCCCAGAAGCATAAGCACTACTTTTTGGGGATTTTTTTTTTAAGACTACTTATGAATTTTAGTTTCATAGTAGCAGTTTCGTTGCAACACTTCCTAAAAATTAGAATAATCTTAAAGCTTCATCCAGCTAATTAGAATTTTTAAATAAATAACTGAATGCATGCAAAAAATGGACCACATCACCTGCTGCTATAAATTAACATATGTCCACCAAACAAGCATTTGGGTTTACCACACATAGTTGTGTTAAATGAAAAATCAGACCTTAAGTAGCTTGGAAAGCCTTTCACCATTGACACAAAATTACTTGATACTAGCATAATTCAAAAAATGGCTGTAAGACAACAGGGAAGATGAAGTAGAGAAATTTTTACAACGGAAGGGTTTGTTAAGGTTACAACATAAGAGGTAGCTCCTTTGTAACCATCAACACATAAAAGTACAGACACTTGGATGGGGGAACAAGGATGGAAGCCCAGGAAGTTTTCTTAATTGCTCCTAGATGGACTCTAGAAAAGAAAGGGGCTCTATGTGCTAGGTGCTATTTACAAAAGCAAAACTGTAGTGTCCTATGTTTCATTATAAGTTATCACAAAACAGATATAGGCAAACAGGGAGAATAAAGCAACAGTTATATTTCATCCAAGAAGGATTTTTAAATCTTCATATTTAGGTCAAATTTGTTGTTGTCTTACCACTTACACCCAAAATTCCCCTTTGTGCATACAGTAACATCTGATTTCAAACACATCAATTCCTGTCTAAAGCAACCATGGAAGTACCCAAGAACAACCGGCTGTCTTGCAGGAGCTGATGTTTAAATAAAATAGATGTTTAAGTAAAATAGAGTGGAAACCTTGGAAATACTTTGAAGTGGCAATTCAAGGAGATGGTTAAGAAATATTTTCAAAAGGCAAAGGCTTCGCTGACAGCTAGCATTCCAAAAGATGTATTTTCTAAAATTAATTCACTGTTGTAACTATATCCTCCCTTCTGTCCTTTCAGCCAGGTTTGTGGGATAACACCACAAAGGCACTAAAACAGTAAGCAATCAACCCCTCCCCTACAGCTAGCAAGCATAACAAGAGACCCTCAGAGGCTTTAAAACTGCTGAATTTGGCTGGAGGTGGCTCAGCAGTGGCTGCAGAGCCTATTTCGGCTCCTCAGAGTGACTGCTAAGGAGCAGAGTGAACTGAAGAGGGCTGTAGCAGCAGCTGTGCAGTTCAGAACACAGTCCAGCATCTCAGTCAGCACTCCAGCATCTCCCCCCCCCCAGCACCAGACTCAGATCATCACTGCACACACAAAGAAACCCCAGTTCAGGAAGAGATCATGCAATAGAAACAGAAGTTCCTATACAATTCAGGAGCCCTGCTGTCTGTGGGGTTTTGAGGGTCATTTTTCACTAACCCTTCTCTTGATTTGCAGGTGTTTGCTGTTACCACCTGGGAGAGGGTTCACACTCACAGCCCCAGTACAGGACTTGGAGGCAGATGACCAAGCACTTAAAAGCCTTGCACAGCCTTTTGCACCAGAGCTAGTGATTCTGGTAAACAAGCCTCATAAGATGGTTACACCAGTAGATAAGACCAGGCTCAAATTTTCAGCTCAGCCTTCAGATATTAAGATTGGGTTTTCTTTGGCAAAATTCATTGTCACAAAGTTCCTGTAGCAACCAAGTGTTACTTACAAACAACTTTGATTCTCACCTCCAGATCAGGCTGGGAGACATGCATGCAACAACAGCGGGCACAATTATCATCTATGCTCCAGATCAGATATGCAATAAAACATGTTGGAGTGGGACTAGGATTCAAAATACCTAGTGCGAGAGGCTTTTGCAGTGAATTTAAATTAGCAGTGATGATGAGTCATTAATATCTCCTATTAATTTCCGCTGTTGTTCAAAAGTCTCCTAAAATAAAACACAGTAAAGAATCCCTTATTGTAATGGATGACCTTGGAAGATTATCCAGCACTGTGGAATAACAAAGCTACTGAACAGAAAGCAACAGAAAGCCCAAACTAATTCAGATGCTTCTTCTCTACCCTCACCTTCCCATTCAATCTTCCTAAACTCACTGATCTCCTGGAGTACTATTACAAATCACTTCAAGGTGCTCACTGATCCTTTTGTTTTCCTGTGTGTCTGTCTCATTAGGGCTTGGCACATTTGTCTCTTGTCCTCTGTTATTTGGTAATAAGCAGCAAGCCCACGTCCTACCCCACACAGACACTCCTTTACATTTTTTTACACCAAGGTAAAAACTGGAAAGCAAAAACCTCTTCCTCTTCAGGTGAGCTTCTTGCCAAATGTTATTAGTGCAGAGACCCGAGCTATGAAGCAGCACACAGCCTTTGCTTACAGCCATCCTCCTCCAGGCTCCCAGGTGCTCATCTCTCCTTGCATCCAGCAGGCAGGTGATCCTGACAGAGAATCCTTCCTGCCTCCTCCTGCCTCCACAAAGACAGACGGGTTTGTCACAAGTGCAGCAACTGCTTTAATGCATACTGGGACTTTACTGTCATCCTTTATAACCAAACTTGCAATAATTTAACTATTTCTGTCCAGAGTTGTAAAGTATTGGTCAAACAGAGGCTGACCTTTAAATAACTGAGCCCTTAAGATATCTCAAGTACTCACTCTTGCTGCAAACAAGTATTTGGGCAACTGGTCTCCTGACGATATCTTCACAGTTTAGGCTTAAAAAGTAAAGTAGCATTTTGTCATTAAACCGGAGTGTAAAGACCAAATTTAAAAACAATAAAGAAGCCACACACCATTTTGGACACTACATACTTTAAATGCTACCCATAATCTTAAACAGATTATTTTCCCTCTTAGAGATCATTAATCATATCCTAGTATCTACTATGTAAGAACCATTTTCATGTTCCATAAGGTTTTTATTCCTGCTTATGTGGATGAAGACACTTGAAATAGTAAAGAGAAAACACCTGTACTCTAAGAAACATACACCAAAACCTCATTTGTTATTTCCCTGAATAACAGGTATGAAGTAAAGATTTACATAAGGAGTTGCTACGAGCTTCAGAAGTCCCCTGCCTCCTCAGTATGCTAGCATTGCCTGAAGAGGGAAATAGTCCCACTTCAAGATAATAGCAGATAATAAGATTGATATTTTAGTTCAGTAGACAAATTCCAGGTGGACAATGTTGTTGGCATCAGCCTTCTTTAAACAGTCCACTCACCAGATTGTTTCTAAACAACTTAAACAACTGGATACATTAATACTTTTTGTTAACACTAGAAACAAGGAGGTTATCATTGAATTCTCCTCCTTTCCATAAACCCAGCCTACAAAAGAAATCCAAGGCACACACTTCACGGAACAAGCTGTTGGTATGAAACAGAAGCTGCCTTATGTCTGCATGTAATCCTGTAACTGCTCTCAGCTGGCATAACAGGACAAGCGTAACTGCGCTATCCCAGGCTGAAGACTTGGATCTGGTTTGCACTGTTACAGAGCCAGCCCTTCATCTGACAGAAATAAGCAAAACCTTGCTGAAGAAGTGGGAAGCAAGGAGTCACTGCTCAGGGCTCCAGCACTGGCAAGAAGCCACCACCACTTTGGTTAATCCTTAAGTGCTTGCTGAAGGTAGGACTCCTCTCCAGAAACATCCATGCAAGAGAGCTGGAGGTGGCTGGAGTCAAACAGGAACCGTTTTCAGGAAATCAGTTGTTCAGATGATGAGATCCAGGCAGGGCTAGGTAATGATCCAGGAAATACAGAAATAGAAAACCTACAGACTGAGTAGGCTTCTGTGATTGATTTACCTTCCTCCATTTCTGTAGCCCCATGTGGATACACAAAACCATTCCCTCAGACATCAGCACAACTGTCTGCAGCTTCATTAAGAGAGCAGTAAGCAGATTTTTTTCCCATCTCTCATGGATTCAGGCTTTCCTTCCAATTTATCCCTCCAGTATCATTTACACAGCCACACAAAGAAATGGGTACCCATCCACAGAGGAGATGGAACAAGTGTGGAGCTCACCCAGGCAGGCAGGGTTCCTCCTGGTGAAGTGGGAGTGAGCAGTCTCAGGGAGCAAACCCTCAGTCTGGCAAATATCGCACCATATTCAGGTGTGGATTTGGGGCAATCACTGTAAGGTGTGCACCACCGCTTCTAGGGATGGGAACCACCCCCATGTACAAGAACAGCAAGAGTTATTAGGGTCTCTCCAGGCAAACATGAATCTGGGAAGAACCAGACAGTTTACCCAGCTCCTGCACTAGAAGCAAAGCAAGCCATTCATCTGAAAGGGAGATTAAATCCCTCTGCCCTCAGCCAGGACCTGGACCACTGAGGTTGTCATGTTTCACCCCTCAGGAGAGGGATTTCTGCAGCAGAGCAATTATCACCTCACCAGTTAACTGAAACTGCACAGTTTGATGGAAGATAAATTGTCCTGTTCACCTTTCACTGGAAAAAAAGCATCCACACTCTCAAAGGTGCTCAATGTGAAATAAACTCTGATGAGAAATGGGATTTAACTGGCAGGCATTATAGTTCCACATACCATTTTCCTTATTTCTTTCATATAACTTCTCCTTCCACCAAGATACTTCAAAGAACAGCTGTTACAGATTCTGCCTTTTCCCCAACACATCCAAAGCATGCAGACTCCCATTATGTCCCATTAAGCCAGCGTCTGAGATGTACACGTTGCAAGCCATTCCTTCTGCACAGACGCATGAGGCCTTCCAGAACAGGAATGATACAATATTACCAAAAAAAGAACATTAGCACCTCTATGATCTGTCCAGATTACGGAAAAAACCCTATAAACTAGTTAACACATTCATCATTCAGTCCTGTTATCTCCCACTGGCTTGGTTCACACCACCATTCAAAACAGGGTCACTGCCCAGCTTCATGGAGCAAAGACTCCCGTATAAATGATGATGACAACAGCACACAGGCCTCATGGGCTAAAAAGGTTCGTTTTGACCAAAGTCTGAAGGAGGAAGGTCTGGAGAGACGTACAAACCTGCTAACACAGATCCTGTCAGCACCACACCTGTGCATGATCACTTTTGTGATTCATCATTGCACAGTAGGAAAGACTCCATTTGCTTTGCAGTCTCTTCTTAATAATTTAGAGTATACACTTTTGCATGCAGCTGCTTTAACACTTTATTGCCATAGCTGTTTATATTTTGCCTTTTGCTTCATGGCTGATTTAAACTCAAGCCTACCTTTAAGCAGATAAATACTCCCAACAGAGCTTACCACAACAGCTTGCAGTTCTATGTGGACATTCTGGCAATACCACTGAATGCATTTTGTCACAGCAGGGTGGCAAGAATAAGCTCACAGTAGTTTTGCTTAGCAAACAGTAGTAATATCAGCCATGATGATAAAAACCTGGCAAACAATCAAGTTCTATACTTGAAATCATATTAGATAATTTAATAAGAAAAAATATTTCTGTACAAGAAAAAAAAGTTAAGCTTCCTTTATGAAGCAATAAGAAAATATTTTTCATTGTCACCCATCTCTACTCGATTTCATTCTTCAAACTGATGGGACAGTAAATGCAAAAAAATCAATGACTGTGTGTTATATGGAATAAATATCCAAGAACTGCTGAAAAGGAATTAATTACTGCTTGTAGAAGCAGTATACTTTAGATATCCTTTGTCTTGAGCTGCACTAATGATCTAGAAATTCAGGTATAAAGATTCAGTCAATCACTCTTCCCAAATCATAAACCATCTATCATCATCCTGGCTGCAGGACTGACATTTCTGATGTAATAACTAAAAAATTAAGGACATTATCAACACTAACTATGCTTGCAAAACATAACCAAGCACATTTTTTATCCAAAAAGTAAGACCTGGAGAAGAACGTTTCCCCATCACAAAAATGTCTGCAGCTGTAACTCCAGATGCCTGCTTCCCCTTTGGTCTTGGTCAGCCAGACATCTCGGCACAGCCGAGGCTGTTTGATCCATGCTCCTCAAGTCCTGCTGGGCCCCGGCTGCGCTACCTACTAGTTGTTACTGGGAAGAGGACCCTAGAGAGAAGGCACAATAAAGCCAACTCTTTTGGTTTCCTCATCCTCCATTCAAGTCACACCTTAACACAAATTAGGGCCACCTAGGAGAGGTAACCCAGAGAGCTGGCCATCAGAGCAATGTAGAGGGGATGGACTGGCAGCCACGATCTTACCCACCGAGTCTCCAGCCTGTTCAGAATGAAAGTTTGTGTTCTCCTGAGTAGGGAGCTTAAGCTGCACCAGAGGCAGCTACAAATACTACTGAAAATAAGAACATGCCTTTACAGATATCATTTTTAAGAAGGAAAAATGTATGCCACACAATTCACAATGACACTTCGTAGGAGCACCACAGGAACCATACTACAGATGAGCTCTCCCTGTAGTCAAAACAAGCCAAATTCAGAAGGGGCACCACACCTTGCACAGCCGGGTCTTTCAGTAGCAGCCATGGCACCAAGCAGCACTCTGTCTTCAAGGTACCAACTGGGATTTGCTCCGGCCTGGTCACAGCAGAAACAGTTTGTGCCCAAGAGAGGAAAACCTTTACAAAAAAACTCATACAAGGTCTCTCTACCTCAGCATCTCTAAACAGATCTTCTGAGTTCATTTTTTTCTTGGCTGCCTTTGTTCCCTGCTCTCTGCTGGTATTCTGGACCATGGAGACCAGACGTCCTAGGTTTACTCAACTGCTGAGAACAGTTGCTTTGGGTTTTGCTTTTGTACTGGGGTTTTTGTTTGGCTTTTTCTTGGGTTTGTTTTGGTTTTTAATCGGTTGTTCTGCAGAAGTTTGAGATTATATCCATCTTACCTGCACAATTAATCACTTCATGATATAGATGAAACATAGGGAGCACTTACACAGATCAGTCTCAGATTATTCCTGCATTTACACTCCATTATTTTTATGAAACATTTTTGCAAAAAAAAAGACCAACAACACCGATATTCAGAAAAATTGACTTGTTAGCAACAAAAGTATCACTTGAATAGAAAGGGAATTCTAGACAAAAATATTGAAGATGTAGAGGGGAAAAAAAAGATCATCACACTGCCTAGTGTTATCACTCAACTATACTGTCCAATGCTATTAATCATCGAAATAACCATGTGATTTTAAGAGCACTACAGAAAGCTTTTTGGTAGTATTGAGGAACCATTACATCTCCCAAAATCAAAACCAAATCAAAATATTATGAAGTTTTGAACCAGCCAAGGTGAAAACCCCTTTTGCTGCATCTCAAGCAAACTAGAAGAGGAAATGTGCTACTTCCATGAGATAATTTCAATTTATGAAATTAACACACCTCCTGTTTGTCACAACCAAGTGTTACATACATATCAATAGATCTCCTATTTGTGTTTCCAGTGAAACCCTTTGAAGGTTTGTTACATATCAAACTGCTTCACAAAAATGCACGCAAAGGATAAGCGTGTTTTTTCCATTCAGCATTAACATTTTTAAAGTATCATTAAATGAACACAGCGGTCATCTGTAAAAGATATCTCAAAAAACAGTGTGTACCCTGGGTCACCTATTCTTAACCTCCAGGACTGGACTTTCAGTCCAGTAAGGGAAGGAAATGCAGAGAAACAGTAGCACTTGGATTTCTAACTGCGCATGACACCAAAAACTAAGAACTACTTAGTTTCCAATTAGACTGTTTACATCCTTTCTGTTTTAGCAGAAATAACCATTAACATTCTATACGAAGAGGAATTGTAGTTAACATGTCATGTTTAATTCAGTGACAGATTTGAATGCCAGGTTTAAAAAAAACCCCACAAACAAAAACCCCACCAAACAAAATACCCACAAGGCATCATATTTATGCAATGTAAACTGCTATGGTCTGATTGCAAAGCTCATTAGCTACAGAGGTCAAAACATACCAGTGTTTCCATACTGTATAATAACCAATTAGGCAATTATCTTTTTAGACTCCTGGGCTAAATTGCACCCACATATAAATCCAGTGGATAACAACATCCGCAGTGAGTTTGAGTCAAAAAAAACCAAAACATCAAAAAAGGTGATACTTGAATTGAATATGCCATCACATCAGCAAGATCAGCAACTCCAGAGCCTAGTCAGATGTGCCCGAAGGCAGGCTGAGCTTCAGGGAGAACAACTGTACATCTTACCATTCACTGAGGGATGCACAGCGGTAGCGTTACCCAGACACACCGACAGCACTGACATTTAGTGGATTATAGATCCCACTGGACTGGTAGGGCACCACAGACCATTACATTTAGCACATTCCCTTGAAAATAAATGATTCAATGTGGCAACACTTTCACAGCTGCCAGCCAGACTCCTACCCTTACCTACCCCAGTATGCAACTACTAGTATTCAAAGGGATAAATAACAAAAATATGTTCATAAACTATGAAGATTTATTTATTTCCACCCTGTTCTGCAACTCAGGCAACAAAGCAATTGCTCCTGTGAAAACAATCACTTAGAAAAGCTCTTCCCTAAGGACTCTTACCACTTTCCAATGAATTGTTCCATCCCAAGCCACTTACAGGCAAATTCCCCTTGAGCCAAACACTGGACCTCAACTGCACTATTATTTCTTTCTTTCTGTGCAGTCTCTTGACCAAAAGCACAGAAGAGTTGTTATACCTTCCGTATACCCAAATGAGAATATCCTAAAGCCTGAGCAAGTTTGTTGCCTAATTGCTCAACTACACTTATGCCTTGACTACTGCTGGCCAGAAGCCTTTTACTGTCTCCTAAACTTACAGAAGATTTTCCCCATCTTTATTCCTCCTGCATCCGATCACACTTCACTTTTTAAAGAGTTTTCTCTTCCTCTCTGTGTATATCAAAGTAGATACCACAAATTCACCACACCTCTCTCCATACATGCTTTCTTCAAATAGGACAAACACTTTGACAGAGTTCCTGGGATAACAAGAAAAAAACTTCTTTCTGATGACTTTTAAGGAAATGCAATTCTCCTACATCCTTCTGTTCACTTATTGGGAGGAAACAGTACAATTAGAACAAAACAATGGTGGTGAGGGGTAAGTAGTAAAATCTTAACTAAAATATTGGTTTGAATAAATTAGAAAGCTTTTTTAACAAAATCCCAAATCTAGTATCTGTGTGCTTGCCTGTACAAATATATTTATTCTGTTACTAAAGTCAAATGCATAGTTGAATTTATTTCCAAATAAAAAGTGTTTTTATCTTTTAAATTAGATTTTTCTCAGCTTGCAGTTTCTCTGATATTGCAAGGAATAAAATTTAAATGTCTTCATACAAAAAAATTAGTCTAGTTACAGCAATAGTTTTCACTATTTAAATCATACCCTGAAGAGCCATAAGATTTCAGGGACAAAAGTAAACTCCTGGTTCTGCGCCTGAACAATGTTTAGATCAGCGAGGTCCTACCTCTTTGTCAAAACTCACATGGGTCACAGGAACAAAAAAATAGACAGTGATAACTATAACTTCTCAAGTAGAAAATGGTAGGTGCGAATTAAAATGTGCTGTCCTACAGTGGAGGCTGGTGACCTGCTCACACATCCCATAACTCCAGTAGATAATCACTACACAGGGAGCAGCAAGATAGCCCCAGCATGGTGCTGACATCCTCCTCAGACGCCTCAGCCAAAGTGCAGAACAACAACATCTCCTTCAGAAGGTGATGCTCCAATATTAGAGCAAGAATGTGTTCAGCCTCAGAAAAGTGACGTGATTTGCCATACTGAGCTCATGACCACCCAGCTTATGAAGAGGGCCACGCAGCTACATCACCCTCTCCACAGTGATCTGTCAAGCCCATTTAGCTGTGAGGAAGCAAGTGGTGATCACATCCCTCAGCAGCTGACATGTACCACTCAAGTGATATTACACTGCTGGGAACCAACACAGCCTTGGACCCACCATCAGCTGGTGAGAAGAGCTTCTGAAGCATCTGCTACCACATGAGGTGCCACCATGCAGGCCATCATCATCACTAGCAGAAGGGTCTGTTTCCACCACCTGTTACCTACCACATTTTTGGTTTCATCAAGTGATACCTAATGGTAGCAAAGGCCCTGAGGTTTTACTCCAGGACAGACTCTGTAAAGGTACAACAGCAGGTTATTACCCAGTAGTAACATCCACAAGTGCCCTCTGCTCAGAATCTGGTAGCATCCTGTTGATCACCTTAGTTACCTTAACTGCTAATTTTTTTTTCAAGTATCCTCAGGTTGGTAACATTGAAGTCTTTAAGGAAGAGCAAAGGCTGCACTGCACCTCCCTAAGATTCTAACAGCCAAATCCTGAGGCTTCAGGTTGAAGGAGTTCAATGCACGTCTCGCTCCTATTCATTTCTTCTTGGAACAACAGAAAAAGGCTGCTTAAGAAATTGCACATTCAATTACCATAATTTTCATCTTTGGCAGACTTGATTTGAAACAGAGACAGTTCCAGTTCAAAATCATTTTCCATCTTATGAGCACTGATGGACTTCTGTTATGAACAGACTTGCACATTGAAGAGCTGAAAGAACCACTATAAGCCTTTACCCCATCGCCTCTCCTCCTCAGAAAACAATGATACCCACCAAAAAAAAAAGTGATAAAGTGTCCATTCTGAAGCAGTTACCTCGTCAGGCCACTCACACAGGGTGTAGAGACCTTCACTCAAGCTGGCATTTTGCTTAATTTTGAAGTACTGAACTCCAGACCTTTCAGACCAGCTGGGAGTGATGTAACCCTTATGGTATTAGTTCATTTGACACCTTTTTTTTTTTTTTNCATGAGGTGCCACCATGCAGGCCATCATCATCACTAGCAGAAGGGTCTGTTTCCACCACCTGTTACCTACCACATTTTTGGTTTCATCAAGTGATACCTAATGGTAGCAAAGGCCCTGAGGTTTTACTCCAGGACAGACTCTGTAAAGGTACAACAGCAGGTTATTACCCAGTAGTAACATCCACAAGTGCCCTCTGCTCAGAATCTGGTAGCATCCTGTTGATCACCTTAGTTACCTTAACTGCTAATTTTTTTTTCAAGTATCCTCAGGTTGGTAACATTGAAGTCTTTAAGGAAGAGCAAAGGCTGCACTGCACCTCCCTAAGATTCTAACAGCCAAATCCTGAGGCTTCAGGTTGAAGGAGTTCAATGCACGTCTCGCTCCTATTCATTTCTTCTTGGAACAACAGAAAAAGGCTGCTTAAGAAATTGCACATTCAATTACCATAATTTTCATCTTTGGCAGACTTGATTTGAAACAGAGACAGTTCCAGTTCAAAATCATTTTCCATCTTATGAGCACTGATGGACTTCTGTTATGAACAGACTTGCACATTGAAGAGCTGAAAGAACCACTATAAGCCTTTACCCCATCGCCTCTCCTCCTCAGAAAACAATGATACCCACCAAAAAAAAAAGTGATAAAGTGTCCATTCTGAAGCAGTTACCTCGTCAGGCCACTCACACAGGGTGTAGAGACCTTCACTCAAGCTGGCATTTTGCTTAATTTTGAAGTACTGAACTCCAGACNTAACTCCTCTTTCAAAACAGCCCTAGTTAACTCCTGCTCAGTGTTTTGGATTGACATCCAAATACATTGCATGAATGCACAGACTTACAGAAACATCACCACCCTCACCTTAAAGCAGATTTGGTTACGTACATTAGTACCCAAAAAGCTGTTTTCTCCTTAGCTTAGTTAAGCAAATTAGAGGACTGTGCTTTCAGTGATACAATTGTAAAGATAAATATACTGTTGTTGGGGGTTTTGGGAATGTTTATTTTTTAAAATTCATCAGGTATCTTTATAAAATAAACTCTGCAACCTTAGAATTCTCTACAACATACAGCATTTTTGCTAAACTCTGGGAAAAATAAAACAAAAATCATTATGTGCAGCTATGCAATAATGAAGAATGAAGATACGAATCAGTAGTTTTCATGCTGCTGTTTGAAAGTTTTATTATCAGACTCATCCTATTATGTCTCAAAGATATGAAGCAGTTAATTTTTTCCTAATTCATTGTTTCAAAGAGCAACTTAAAAATCCTATAAATTAGCTGTCAAAATCTTCATATTTCCTTAATTTTACAGTATTATCCAGATAAAATTGCATAACTGCAGGCAGATGATATGACATACAAGAGATAAAACACAGGGTTAAACACACTTTTTCAAACTTCCACCACCATTTTCTATTGAAGAGTAAAGACTGCAGAGACTGTTTCTAATTAACAAAATCCAGATCTGGCACTATTCAGTACTTTTATGAATAATGTTGGCCACTACAAAAGCTCTGAAGATAAATGAGACACAGTGGAGGACGAGCAATTCAGTGCAAATCTTGTCAAAAAAGAGCAAACACAACCCTTGGATGTATAGAAAGGAATTAGGAAGCAAGAACATAATTTTTCTCCCCAGGTAAGGTATTAGCTACATGGATGCAAGATTAACTGAGAGTTCCAATAACTCATTTATTTTCAAGGACAACAAAAATTTAGAGATGAGGCTGAGAATCACAATACTGTCTCAAGGTTAGATGAAAACTCAGCATTGACGATAAGGAGCTTGCTCTGTTTAGCAGATGAAAGGTGATGGCCAGGTGACTTGACTATGACAAGTGAAAAAAAAATTTAACAAAATCACCTCAGGCAGAACTTCAAATGTCCTTGGGGCTTTTTATTCAAGTGGAGAAAAGCATAAAAAGGAACTTCCAGCTGGAATTTCAAGGCAAACACACTGAAAACTGAGATTAGGTACAGATTTTTTTTTAATCACAGAGCAAGTTAAGTACTAAAATTAATTGTCAAGGAAATTATAGAGCCTGCC
This sequence comes from Syrrhaptes paradoxus, assembly GCA_013400615.1. Classification (NCBI taxonomy): domain Eukaryota; kingdom Metazoa; phylum Chordata; class Aves; order Pterocliformes; family Pteroclidae; genus Syrrhaptes; species Syrrhaptes paradoxus. Next base: position 85,646 of record VZTO01020426.1, read on the forward strand.
TTTTAATGTCTTCACATCCAAACCAGATGCATTTTCAGAAGATGCCCACAAGAGAAATGCAAACCGTAGGGTTCAGCACTGAGCTAATAGAAGAGTGATATTCCAGCTCTTACTCCCAAGGTCACGCTATGCAAACCATAAGGGCTTTTTTTTCATCCTTAAACTCTATGAATTTGTCCATCCAGAGCAAGTCTGAATGGTGTAGCCATAAGCACTTCAGACAGAATTCATGTTCCCCAACATCAAGTAATCTAAAAGTTTGTTGTCCACCCTAAACACGCCTGAACTAGCTCCTCACAGTGAAGTCACTTGCAGAAGTGACCTCTTGCAGTCTGACTGTCCACGTCTCTCTCTCCGTTAAGTAAGAGGGGAGCCCCAAAGGCTACACACTTAATGTTTCATTGGCAGAAGGTCAGCAAAATGAATCCAAACTTTCATCAAAGTACATAACATTATTAAAGACAAAAGCACAGACTGGTTACTCAGATGGTGTGAATAAAATCTCAGCCTTGGTTAAGTCAAGGGGAGGTTTGCCTTTGACTTCAGTGACTCCAGGACTTTTGTCCCTATTATTAACTACTTGTATGGCAATCACACCTACTAGTCTCTTAGTCAATGCCTTGGGTCCAACAGGGCTTGGTGGTCCTTGGAGTGGAGAGGCAGAACCCCTGCTCCAGAGGGTTCAGAGTCCAAAACAAGAACTAGCAAGGAGATATGCGGGGGCATTGATGAGCAAAGAGAAACAATCAGACAGTATTCATCAGAACTGATTGCTGATGTTTTAGACACAGCATTCACAAACAGCACCAGCGTTACTCCAGAGAAACACTCTGTGAAAAGAACCAAAGGGGAGACAACAAGACTCCTCACAAAGATGTACAGAACATCTCTCCCAGATGTACATGGTGAATTCATCTTACAAGGCATCACCTGTTAAATCAAAAATAATTCACCATCATGCAAATTGAATTTCTTTTTCAATTACAGATTTAAATATTAAACATGGAGCAGAGCACAGTTGAACCAAAGTGCTTTCTTAAGAAAATTCACATCAGTAACCTATAGTAATGGTGCAAGGTGACAGCTCATTTTCTGATGGGCTGTGACTAAAGCCCAGATTTCCAGACTAACTGCTACTTTTTTTTTGTTTAAACTACCCTCCTCCCTCCTCCAAAAAAATCCAACAAGAGAAGCCTTGTGATTTTTTTTCCCCTTCCTTGCTGTTTCTTGCCTTAAAGAACTCATTTCTGTAAGAGCCCAAGAAGCTAAATGTAAAATTTTAAATATGCCTTTACATATGTAAAAATAGCTAGTGAATAAATCTCTTCTAAAATAATCCCACAAATTTATTTGCCACTAAAGCAGTCTCTGAATATAAGCCAAAGAGGTATTTTGAAAAGTCTAGACAGCTGTGCTTGATGGAGTTTTCCAGAAATTTACTCTAAACACTTGAAAGAGAAAAGCCTAGTAATTGAGAAAAGAGGACAGAGCCACTGAAGAACAAGAAATTAAGAGACTAAAGTGACACAGCAAAAAAAAAAATGGAGAGACAACACATATGCACCAGCAATTATCAGTGATTTAAAACTAAATGTCTTATGTGATCATTAGAGATAATTTTAAAGGATAGATACAGGGCATTATAAGTTTGAAAAAGGACACGCTAGATAACTTCCTCAGACCAAAGAGAAACAAGTGAAGCAAGGTCTAAAACCTGAAAATTATTGTTTTCTGTTAAACCCAGTTCTGTTAACAGTCACAGCACATCGGGTTTTGAGGGCACATTTCTGTACCCATGTAGAAAGGGCTCCTTTAATTCTAGTCCCTGGGCTTTGGGATACAATTATAACTGGGGAGAAAAAAAAAAAAAAAAACACAAAAAAGAAAACAACCCCTGCAATCACACACAAAAAAAATCACATTCTTTTTTTTGAGCCCTTTCAAGCTATAAATGTATTTTCTATTTTGAAAGCATAACAAGTTGACACTGAGCAGCTTAACTCTCACCTTTTCAAGGACAGAAAAAAATTCAGACAACACAGTAAACAATGTTGAAATACTAACAAGCCTGAGACTAGAAAAATTACCTTCCAACCAGTGTTTAGGAAAACCTGCTACAATAGAAATGAAAGCAGGATGAATTTGCATTAAATTCATATCTCCGGTATTAGTGGTCTCCAGAAAGTCCTGACATGTTAATATAAACAATAATTTAGAAGAACAATTGCATTTTAAGTTTCTATTAGCAGTTTGATACATGCAAGCAAGTAGTAAGGACAGGAATAAAATTTCCAACTTCACTACAAGCTAGTCTAAAACACAGGTTTAATTAAAGGAAAAAGAGACAAAGCCATAACCTGGTACTATCATTTCTATGAAGAATACCCTGTCTTATCAACAATTTTTTAATAAAAATAGGTGATGGTATGACTGCAGAAACTGTTTTTTTCAGCTTATTTTCCATTTAATAACAGCCACTACTACAGAGATTCGTAGCTGGGAAATAACTCTAAATATTTGTAAGCATTCATCCCTGTTTTCTTTTACAGTGACCATCATGAACCTAACAGCCTATGCTGTCCTTAAGACAAGCCTTACATATTTAATATATCCAAGAAGGCAGAAACAAATGCAATCATGCTACACATAATATAAAAAGATCAAGCCTAGAAACAAAACTGCTTTGTGTCTGTAACAGACTTTTCATCCTGAAGTATCAGTTGAAATCTCCTTGAAGACCATCCCTGATGACCTGAAAGCTGGATCCCGTATCTTGTTCCATCAAGAGGAGGTACATAACCCATAACAGTAAATATTAAACTCAAGCCCCTTTCTCCAACCCATCCAGTACCTGATGGACTACAGAAGCCTCATCTACCAGATTAAGGCAGGAAAATACAGAAGGAAAAGTGAAAAAGAAACACTGAAACATCAAAATATTTAATTTCATACATTCACTCTTGTGGAATGTTCAAATCAATGCACTGTCTGACCCAGAAACATCACTGAATTATCAGCTAACAAGCAGGGAAGTCAGTCTCTCTCTCAGCTTTACCACACGTACAACACTTGGTTAGCCCATGGGATCAAATAAGACTGCAGCCAAAATAGAGGCACAGTTTTGGACTCAATTACCAAGTCTTCTCTTCCACTGACACCTCTCTTCCCCTCAGAATAAAAGGCAGAATGAGTGATATTTTAGGATACCATACTTAAAATTTTATGGTAGAGCTACCAGTTTAAAAGAAAAAAATGAGACTTTTCTAAATGACACCCCCAACTACTTGCCAACAGATATGAAATTCACACTGAGTTCACCTCTTCTCCCACACACCCTCAGAACAAGGGATTCCAGAAGCTCAGTTACCACTTCAGTTATATTTCCCCAGCTGAACTACTAAAATTGTAGAAATGGAGTGAGAGCATTATTTAAGATGGTATTTACCCAAACATGGCTGAGGAGATTCTGATGTCTTTCAGGACATATCAGTAGAAGCAGCAAATTTTACACAGCCAAGGCATGGAGCAGAGAACTGCTATTCATGGCTAAGGCAGTTCCCATAGTCCTGCAGCCAACCCAGGGAATATTTCTAACCCCCTTGGAAGTGATATGAAACCAGATAAACATGTGATGATAAAAATGCAATTTTTTTTTTGCCCAAGGTAAGTACAAGCCACAGCCTTAAAAAGACTCCTCAGGCTGCTCCACACACATCCCACCCATCCACCCAACTGCTACTGCTCCAGCACTTACCCAGCTGTGAAAAAAAAAATACAAGCCCACCACTCTGCTTAGGTACCCCCATTTCTCTCACAGGAAAATTCATCTTTACAATTCCAGTACTCATAAAGCAGCATCAACCTCCTTAAAAACCCCAGGAGCCCAGCACTAGAAAGCAAGAACCCCCAACAAGCTTCCTTATAAGGGATAGCAAAATTTACAATCCACTGCCTTAGTGTAAAACCATTTTCACCTGCAACAGGAGCCAGTGCTCCAGCGTGCTGCTCCCTGCCACTGTAGCACCCCTTCAGCACGGGGAGGTTGAAACCCAGCAGATGAGCAGAGCAGGCAGCTGGGAGTTAGTCTCTCTCATTTCTTTACTGTAAACATGGCAGGGTTGTTTGTTTATTTATTTGTTTTAACCTTCCTGAAGCACCAAAAACCTCCAGAATAATTATAAGAGACCAGGAGCAAAGCACACCCTTAATCACAGCTCCTGTGCTGTCAGCTGGCCAGTACTGAGCTGGCCCAGCCTTCAGGGACACCGCTGAACTCCACCGACCGCCTAAAGCTTTCCAAAGCAGCTGCTCTTTACTTTGCATAGCACCAGAAACATACAGATCAAAGGAGTAGTTACAAGCTCTGGTGTGAAAACTAAGGCAAGGAAATAGCTCCTTGAATATTGCTTAGGGTCAATTTATAGCTTTTTAATCAGGATTCACGTGGCATCCCTGTTGTAATCACAGGACATCCCTACTCCTCCAGACCTACCTCCTTTCCCTTCTTTACAGCCTATTAATTTCTCACCTGACTCTGTTGTTAGGCTAAACCCATAAAAAAGCAGTCCCCTGTATTTCTCTTTTCCAAACTAAAACTCCATTATTAAGGACTATAGGCTTTCCTTTTCGCATGTGTTTTCCAGAACTGCATTAAGGAGCACCAGGCAATCAGTAGCGGACAGTGAGGAATGAGGAAGATGAATAGGTAAGGGCAGTAATCCCTTATTCTGGTAAAACAAGAGGAGGAATTATGTCTATGACTACAGGCTTAACTGTCCCTGTGCTTTCATCGTGGGATTTCAGGGACAGTAAGAATACCTTGTCTCTTTGGACCGCTGTAAATTCATTCCTGTAAATCCCAATCGTGCAGAAAAACTGGGTCAACCTGGTTTTCTTCAAATGCATCGCACCAGCCTCTTATCCTGAGGTGCTCTCTCTAGAAATAGTACCATCAAAATTCAGCGGCTCGTTAGACATTGCTTCATCCAGAACATGGAGGACCTGGCCCTAACAGCACACGAATTACTTTACCTCCAGCAAGGCGTTCAGTGACGCAGCAGTAGCTACCACCAGGTTTCATGTGCACATGTAGGGATACTCCCTCCGATCATCTCATTGCATGTTTGGCACTAAAAACTGTCACTTGAAGCAATACCGAATCCATATGAATTAAAAATTAATTTCTTCATCATTGCCCGTGTATANACTGCTATTCATGGCTAAGGCAGTTCCCATAGTCCTGCAGCCAACCCAGGGAATATTTCTAACCCCCTTGGAAGTGATATGAAACCAGATAAACATGTGATGATAAAAATGCAATTTTTTTTTTGCCCAAGGTAAGTACAAGCCACAGCCTTAAAAAGACTCCTCAGGCTGCTCCACACACATCCCACCCATCCACCCAACTGCTACTGCTCCAGCACTTACCCAGCTGTGAAAAAAAAAATACAAGCCCACCACTCTGCTTAGGTACCCCCATTTCTCTCACAGGAAAATTCATCTTTACAATTCCAGTACTCATAAAGCAGCATCAACCTCCTTAAAAACCCCAGGAGCCCAGCACTAGAAAGCAAGAACCCCCAACAAGCTTCCTTATAAGGGATAGCAAAATTTACAATCCACTGCCTTAGTGTAAAACCATTTTCACCTGCAACAGGAGCCAGTGCTCCAGCGTGCTGCTCCCTGCCACTGTAGCACCCCTTCAGCACGGGGAGGTTGAAACCCAGCAGATGAGCAGAGCAGGCAGCTGGGAGTTAGTCTCTCTCATTTCTTTACTGTAAACATGGCAGGGTTGTTTGTTTATTTATTTGTTTTAACCTTCCTGAAGCACCAAAAACCTCCAGAATAATTATAAGAGACCAGGAGCAAAGCACACCCTTAATCACAGCTCCTGTGCTGTCAGCTGGCCAGTACTGAGCTGGCCCAGCCTTCAGGGACACCGCTGAACTCCACCGACCGCCTAAAGCTTTCCAAAGCAGCTGCTCTTTACTTTGCATAGCACCAGAAACATACAGATCAAAGGAGTAGTTACAAGCTCTGGTGTGAAAACTAAGGCAAGGAAATAGCTCCTTGAATATTGCTTAGGGTCAATTTATAGCTTTTTAATCAGGATTCACGTGGCATCCCTGTTGTAATCACAGGACATCCCTACTCCTCCAGACCTACCTCCTTTCCCTTCTTTACAGCCTATTAATTTCTCACCTGACTCTGTTGTTAGGCTAAACCCATAAAAAAGCAGTCCCCTGTATTTCTCTTTTCCAAACTAAAACTCCATTATTAAGGACTATAGGCTTTCCTTTTCGCATGTGTTTTCCAGAACTGCATTAAGGAGCACCAGGCAATCAGTAGCGGACAGTGAGGAATGAGGAAGATGAATAGGTAAGGGCAGTAATCCCTTATTCTGGTAAAACAAGAGGAGGAATTATGTCTATGACTACAGGCTTAACTGTCCCTGTGCTTTCATCGTGGGATTTCAGGGACAGTAAGAATACCTTGTCTCTTTGGACCGCTGTAAATTCATTCCTGTAAATCCCAATCGTGCAGAAAAACTGGGTCAACCTGGTTTTCTTCAAATGCATCGCACCAGCCTCTTATCCTGAGGTGCTCTCTCTAGAAATAGTACCATCAAAATTCAGCGGCTCGTTAGACATTGCTTCATCCAGAACATGGAGGACCTGGCCCTAACAGCACACGAATTACTTTACCTCCAGCAAGGCGTTCAGTGACGCAGCAGTAGCTACCACCAGGTTTCATGTGCACATGTAGGGATACTCCCTCCGATCATCTCATTGCATGTTTGGCACTAAAAACTGTCACTTGAAGCAATACCGAATCCATATGAATTAAAAATTAATTTCTTCATCATTGCCCGTGTATACCTATAACACATGACTCCAACATTCAGAACTTTTGGGAATATCAGTGTCATTCATAAATTATGAACAAGATTTCTTTTAGCCAGGCTGATTACTCTAGGTATACGGCACTATGCAGAAATGTAATATTTACATAGAAATGCCTTACTAAAATGTCAATATTATAAAGCCTACAATAACTGATTAGATTACTTTGGACAAGAACTTTAGCAGATACAAAGCAAAACAGCTTTTTTTGTTGCTGGCAGAGGCAGTTCAATTTACCAATAGGAAATTATAACTCTTTCTCTGCTGCTTTCTAGTCCTCTGTTGCATACATTACAGAGCACAATTACCTGCACATCTTATGAAGACTATCATAAAAAATAAAATCTTGCAATGTAGTTCACTTTCACTCACAAGTCACTAAAAGTATTTACAAGCAGGATAAATATTTTCAAAATATATGTAGTTATTGTTATATACAAAATGAGACACTAAGTCCCATTTAGATTAATTAAATGTTTATTAAGGTAGGAAAGCAAAACAGCGCTGGGCGGCCCGGGAGACGCAGCTCCACCAAGGCTCACAAAATTCAAGCAACCTGAGCAACCCTTTTATCCTTACAGAGGTCGATTTCGGCATCTTCGGTATGCCCCCCCCCCCTTCTTTCAGGCAGTTTCGATAGAAAAGATCAGCTATAAATTTGGCTTATACAAACATTCTACTTATACAATTAATTAGTTCAAGGTTTAAACAAAGGCACATATTCTTATGGTAACATAACACAGCGGTTTTACTGTTTGCTTAAGATAACACATTTCTACAGTATTGTGGTTTAACTCTTACCTAGACAGGATGCTCCCCTGTCTGGTACAGCGAGAATGTTTGTCTTGCTTCACTTGTCTGATCAGTAAATTATCTCTGGTCATTTATTACAGTTATGGCCAAAATCAGGAAATTATAGGCAAAACAAACAAACAAACAAAAATCTGTTGCAGAAGATACAAATAATGTTTTAATTTTAAATCAACAATTACTGCAAACTTTTCCCACCTATGCTTTCTCAGACTACTTTGTACCTCTGTTACAAAGAAGGCAGAAACCTGAATGACTGCCCTGGGTTAAGCTGAGACAGAGTTAACTTTCTTCATAATAGCTAGCAAGAGGCTGTGTTTTGGATTTGCGCTCAGAAGAAAGCTGATAAAAAGTGATGTTTAAGTGGCTGCCAAGGTTTTTCAGCTTCTCTGGCTGTCCACAAACAGGAGAAGCTGGGAAGGAGCACAGCCCCAGTTACTAGCCCAGGATTTGATTTTAGGTTTGGGATTGAGACCCAAAGTGGCCAATAATCTATTCCATAACATACACGTCATGCCCAGTATATAGGTGAGGACCCTCCAGAAGATTGGCCCCTTTTGGTTCCAGATCTCTTTTGCTCTGGGTCATCTCGCTCCAGGTGGTCGCTCTCCCACCCCGGTCAGCTCTCGGTCTGGCATGCTCGGACTGTTATCTCTGTTCTGTGAGTGCGGTTTCAGGACTCTCCCTGCTTTGGGATCGTTAGCTGGGAACAGGCTGAGCCTTGGTCATCAGGTGGGAGGGCAGTATCACTGTGTATCCCTCATTTGTATATAGTATTATTTGAAATATTATTGTAGTTTAGTTATAAAATTGTTCTTATCTCAACCCACAAGTCCTTTTTCCCTTTACCCCTTTAATTCTCTGCCCTATCCTCACGTGGGGGGGAATTGCGTGAGTGGGTATGTGGTTTGGCCCCCAGCCAAGGACTAACCCATCCACAATGACACAGATATGTAGACAAAATTGAGACAGCCTGAGAAATAAAAAAGCTTCCATTGGAACTGAAAGAAAATACTGTAATTTATTTTAAATTGTCTTAAGCTTAATTTAGAAGCTGTTTCATTTCAGCTTGTTACAGATGCATGCTTAACTTCTACATCACAGCCAAAATTATTGTGATCACAAATGGGCTTACATCTCAGAAGAACACAAAAGCCAAACTACAAACTGCACTGCTGGGGCACCAGTTCTGTATCAGTACCAGAGCGTTTGGCTGCAGGGCACCACATGTCCTTCATAATAACAAAGTGGTTAGCAGAAGAGGTTGTGGTCATGGATAGGTTAAACCCACAAAACAGAAGTGTAACTACTATGGTTACTAGAGCAGAAATAGAACAGGGATTGCAAAAGAGATTCAGAAATTACTATCTTCTTCTTCAGCAACAATCTACTGAGGTTGCTTGCATTCTTGCATTGCCTACTGGGAGCCCAGTACTCTAAAATCCTGATGGGATGTGACCCTCCCAGTCATACTCATCTTCATCATCATGTCACCAGCTGTCAGCTTCCTAAAATAGTCAAGTTTGCATTCATTGAAGGAATAAGGCTTTCATTATTAGGAAAAAAAAATGGAGGAATACATTTTCTTTTGGATACCTAACTTTAAATTTCAGAGATATTAATACCTTTTTTTGGCTGAGTTCTGACAAAGGCTACAAAGAAGGCCATGGAAGAGTTCTCTGAAGGCCTCTACAGTTCAGCTTCCCTTACGTATGGGGAAGAAGACAGACAGACAGAGTTTTCAGACTTCGATGAACCCCATGTACAGGAGGACCCATGTTACACTGTTCCTTACCACCACTCACTAGGCTCATCTAAATGGCAACCTTTGGGCCAGACGCTGCTCCTCCTGTGAAGGGGATGAAGAATAGCTGTTGAAGGACTGTGACATGACAAAGCAATGAAATGCTTTGTCCTGCCTTTAGTCCCAAGCTGCTGCATGGGTGAAGGCAGGATTCAGAGTCACCACCATCTCATAAACTACATCTGCAAACAAGAGTCTCCCTCTTGCAGCTGTAGCAGCTGGATCACCCTGACAGCACTGTGTTGGCAGGGCAGAGGACAGCTAATTCTGTGTGCTCCCTAAGTGAACTGGGTGCAGAGCAACAAGGGATCAGTGGTTTGCTTTGCATGATTTTGCTTCTTTTCCCCTTATTAAAAAGCACCAGTCAAAACTTAACTCTTACTGAGAAAGGTCTTTAATCAAAGAAGAGTCCATTGCATAAGAGCTCAATGCTGCAACAAAAGATGCACAAACCAGTGAGCCATCCGACGATTTAGTTTTGGGAATTTCCACCACTGCCTAGAGAAACAAAGCTAAAGGTCTGTGACAGCTGCTTGTGTTTCGATTATCTCTTTCAGGATCTCAAAGTTCAAAATCACATTCTGGAGAAGCAACTGGCAGAAGGAAATTATTTCTAACAGCCCATCCACAGAACAGGCCCCATTATTTTCATTAATTACTCATATTGCAATAGAACCTAATTGTCCCAGCCAAGAACAGAGGCTCACCGTGTTACACTCAATACAAACAGACAGGCAATGGCAGGCCTTGCCCCACAGAGCTCACTCTCTACAAACTCCCAGTCCAACCTTCACATTAACCATTGCCAGCTCTGCAAGAAGCCTGATTTAGCACTCAACACATCCTGTGAGATTTTAGCCAGACCGAGCTCCCAAAGAATGGCAAAAGTCACACCTCACAGATTTAAATGAAGATTTCCCACATATTCTCATTATAAAGGGCATCCCACATGCCAGAGTTCAATACAGTAAAGCGTGTCATTTAACTTTTCCCCATGCAGCAATGGGAACAAAGGGTACTTTGAGGGGTGAGGCTACCCAGAGTCGGTGGGTGAAGAGAGGCGAGATGCATTCTTCGCAGAGAGAAGCAGCTGGAATTTCGTCTCCCCCCCCACAATGAACAACTAGATGTGGGGAAGAGGAAAGAAAAATGAAGTGTTTCAACTAGCTGTCAGGATTAGTAAATGCTGATGTGAAAAATCTCAGTCACAGCAGAGAAGGGATGAGTGGGAAGGAGTAGGAAGACTATTACAAGTACTGGGATGGCAGCCAGGAGCAGCCAGCTTCCGGAGGGGGAGAGGGCAGAGCAGAAAGGGCAGTTGGGGGTGAGAGATGGCAATGTACTCCTGAATCTCAGGCATTTTCCATGTGCTCTGAGATAACCAGAGTATGTAGGAGAGGGACCACAAAAGGACAATAAGGTGAAGGGGGCAGTTCCACAGGGGGCAGGATGCGGGCGAAGAGCTACTGATGGTGCCTAATGACACCATCACCACTGAACCGCTGCCAAATAATGAATTAAGAAACCGAAAAGGTTTCCGTAAGTTTTTAAACCTCATTTTTCCTTAAGTTTTGATCATGTTACAGTAGCAAAACTACCAGCAACACCATTCCTAAATGCCCTTACTGGTCACACTGGCACCAGCAGGAGGTACTGCCAGTGCACACACTGGTCAGTGAGTACGGGGCCATTGATTGCTTTGGCTTTCTGGTTGACCAGCTTTTTAAAATGGAAGGATCTTTGGACGATAAATGATTGGACTAGATCTGAGAAAAATCTGTGTTTTCTTGGTGATTTAGCCACAGATTTCCTATGAAACTGTGCCTGGACAACCTATCCCTCCACAGCTCCCGGACATCCATTGCTCATCTGTAAATTCCCCTTATTATTCCTTAATAGCAAATCCCTGACAAGGTTGTTTATTGCCACTGCAAAATATCTCAGCTTTTATTTACATGCCTGAAACTCATTGTGCCAGGCATCACAGAATCCCCAGGTACTGCTGTCATACAATAAATAACAATTTGTCCCACTTCGCTGAGACCTAGGGGGCAAAACAGCAGCTTATGAAACAAGCAATATTTGGACTTTTGTTTCTGCTTTAGCAGTCTGTTCTTTCACAGGGTAACAAAGAACTAGCCCTGTATACTAACCAAATCACTTTTTAATAACTACAAACTGCTTTGTGCTGATGCATGTTTTCATTACTACCATATACATGTGACACCTGTCAGACACATGCCATCAGTGGTTACTCTAGTGAATTTTATTTCACCGTAGGCTCTTTCTGCTAAAGACCCCAACCAATGTGAATGACTGTTGAGGCTGGATGTGGTACCCATCCCTCCGGCAGCAGCCAAGGTCATGCTGACTCACTCCCTCTGGCTTTTCCCCTGCATCCACCCAGTGCTCCGGTAAGTGCTTGATTATTCACAATGCTGTCACTTGCAAAGCTGCAATTCCTTTCTCCACAGACAGTACAAAGCATTGGACTGCAAGCTGCTAAAAATGTTGCTTATCAGATTTTGCATTCCTTCTCAAGCAGTAGATTGCTTTCTGCTAAAAAAAGATAAGCGATGAAAGACTTGAAATAAAGGTGTCTCAGTCTTAACCTGAGAGTTTTCCTAAAGAAACAGCTAAGCTGAGGAATCTGGCAGGAGAAGAGTCTCTGCCATAGGTTTTGGGGCAGAATTCAGGTTCTCCTTTTCCATACTCACTTCTTCAGTGTGGAATAATTAACAAGTGGATCCTTGGGTAGCAGCAAGAGAGCAGCAGCTGTTGGTACTCAGTGCAGCTTCAGCTGTGGGTGCTCAACTCAAGTTCTCACTGGTTAAAAACCCAGGGCCCCCATTTCAAGAAGAATCTTGCAAATGAGGTATCTTCACAGAATAAAAAGAGTACACATCATGGTCTTTAACTGCAACTCTTCCTGTTATACCCAGGAAAAGGGTTATGTATATCTAAACAAGACTTATAGGCACAGTTTAGTTTCTTCTCGTCAGTCTAATCTGCTACAAAAGCAAATTCAACAGCCGTAAAACATAGGCATGACTCTAAATGTCTCTAACCTCAGTCCAAGGAACAGTGAGTACTTTTCAAATTCCAAGTGCCAAAGCTATACTCAAGGCATCACTGCATTTTCTGTTCTTGAACGAATTTCTCTCCACAAGCAAGAAGAAAGAAAATACTTGAAATCACAAACCATGAAACAGTATTAAGCAGATTACAGCTAAAATGTTTAAAGTCAGGACCTAAACGTATATCTCAAAATCTACATATAGTCACCCAGACAAGTGTGATCTGTAATTTCAAAGTAGTGGGCAAAAATAAGTCACATAGGTTTCAAAACAAGGTTGCATGGCCCACTTAATAAAGCAAATCCAATGTTTTCCATGATAACTCAAATACAGACTTTAGGGTCCAAATTTCCAGGAATCTAAATTTGATAAGCCAGTTCTATCACTTTCATATGGATTTTATTGTAGGAATAGTAAGCATCTAAGAATATATAGCATCATTGGAACTTCAAATTCAGCATATTTGGAAAAAAAACGTTATTACTCAACTGTGTTGTTCCAGATTTGCTCCTATTTTTACACAGCTGAGCTTACAGCATGTTAAGTGAAAGTTTTGTTATTATCAGATGGCAACCATCAGCCCTTAACTGGCAGAAAAAATAAAAACTTACCTAATGCCCAAGAAATAGAATTACCTAATGACCAAAGTACTACACTCCTAACAAATGTCATGTGCCTCCATCTCCCATATTAATATATATACACAACTATATGCCATGTAACCACTGTTGCTCTTTATGTAGCTATATATCATACACTTCATTTCACAGAGGAATCCTTGTTAACGTATCCTTACATTTTGTCACCAAGCATCCAAATTTATGACTGAGATTTTATGGATTATTAATTGATGTAGTGCATATTTTTAGTTTACAGCAGATGGAAGGTATGTATCACCTGAAAACTCTTTCCTTCAGATTTCTGCTGGGTTTTGAGGGGGGGGGTTGTTTGTTTTGGGGTTTTTTTTTGTTTTGGTTTGGTTTTTTACCTTGCCCTTACACATTTGGAGCTAGCCAAGTGCACACACATGCTCAGTTACTGGAGCTCAGCTGAGTTATGACAATTCATTAGGCTGCAAGAATAAGACCACATGTCTCTGACCCATTTATGGCAGCTCTCTCTTCTTTCGTGGGAAGAAATCTGAATTCGAAAAAACATTTTATCACTGACATCTTGATCACAGTGCTGCTTGCCAGCAGGTGGCGGACACATATTCAACAATTGAAGCATTGCCCCCTTTTACATTTGACTTAGCCACCTAACCAGGACTTCAGCATTGGTCTTCAAGTCATACCTGCTATAAATGACTCTGAGGTGCAACCCTGAATATAGGGTGTATTGTTAGAGAAAGCATTCTTCACATGAGATGCTTAAATAAAACCTTTCTCTGGAGACATTCAAAGCCCGCCTGGCTGCGTTCCTGTGCGATCTGATCTAGGTGTTCCTGCTCCGGCAGGGGGATTGGACTAGATGATCTTTCGAGGTCCCTTCCAATCCCTGGCATTCTGTGATTCTGTGTTTGTACGTGGGAACCACATGCCGTTATCAAGGAAAGAAAAGACTGAATGCAAATGTTTGCCATTGCTGTGCAGACACCTGGAATTATCCAGAACAGTGCAACCTTTTAATGTCTTGTAAAAACTCTGTGAGGTATTCAGAGCATGAGAAAAACTTTTCCCACTCACCTAAAAAAAAACCAAAACCAACTTGTCTTTATTAATACTATACGTACTACAAGCTATTGAGAGCACATTTTTAATAAGAGGAATCAGAGATTCAAGTTCGACAATAGTTGTTAATTTTCCTGGATTAGCCATCCAATGGAGAACCAGAGGCTATGCCTACACAGACAGCTTAACCCAGTTGTGAACTCCCCATGTACCCCCATACCAAATGCTCTAGATCTCTTAAAACTTGAATGCCAAAAGGTTGAGAGGTCCGCCTTGCTGGAAATACGAGGCCAGGATTCAGTGCAGTTTGGCGTCTTGCATCTTGCCTTGTGGAGGTGAGTACACAAGACTCCAGTCCTGAGCAAGGCTAAATCCAAGTCATGCTGTGTTCATGTCTGGCCAACAGTCAAGCTTTTATAAATGAATTATTTCACCAAGCCACCTGTTCCTTTTGCCTGACCTAAATCACTATCTTTATTCTTAGAGGCTTGCTTATCCTTTTCCATCTTCCTCTCTGAGCTTTACAACTACTTGGACCTGTGTTTCCTCCTCCGAGTATCCAAAACAGCAGTCAAAACTGCAGCTGTTAACAAATTCCAGCTTCCCTCCATGGATGTAGCCATTAGTGATTACAAACAGTACTTCACCGTTCATTCTCAGTATAATAACATTTAAATCCATCCAGAGTGACTAGAGGAACCAAGGAAAGGCGGATAAAGTTCCCAGAGCACACAGTGCATCATGGCATTGCTCCTGCTAACTGTGTGACATCTGTGAGCTCTGAGAGATTACAAAATTAAAAACAAACACAGACAAAAAAGGAAGAGGAAGGAAAGATGAAGTTTATATAATTGAGTTGAAATGTCCCCAGGAGTGCTTGACTGAAGCAAAAGGTGACAAATGCTGGTAGCTGAGGACTTCTTTTATGCTTCTGGCTTACGCACAGTGTTGTATATATTGCTGCTAGCACTGGGAAACTACCTGCTGTGTAGACGGGTTTAACACAGCAGTACAGCGCAGAGCGAAATCAGGTGTGATTGAGGGGTGAGAGGGCGATGGAGAGGGTACAGCACGACTCTGTGGACAATGGGCCCCACTCCCAGCGCTGATCACAAGGACCGAGTGCATTAGCTAACTTCACTGGGAATCAATTTTCCTGTCTGGGATTAAATAAATACACAACCCCAGAAACCAAATAATGATTTTTTAGAAGAGGTTTGCTTTTTGCAAAACCTTATGGAAAAATATCTTCTTCTTGTGCACACACTCAGCCAACCTGATTTTAAAGCTGCCTTAAAAGTTTTGTTTCCAAGGATAATTGTAATGGTGAGGCTGCTACAAAGCAGAGCTGACAAGTCCTCTTCTGTTTCATTTTCAGGGTTAAACATATTAAAACAACATTTTCAAGTATTTCTAGGATTCCTTCATGTCATTACAATATCTGAGCACAGTATGGCATGTTTAGCCTGCCACAAATGGCCAGATTTCTACAGAGCAGCAAATCAACAGTAATTAAGAGGTAGGGCAAAAACTGTAAAAAAAAAAATTAAAAAGTACATAAACTCTCATGGACAGGAGATGAATGCTGTAGAATGAGAGGCAGACAATGAAAGGCAGAAGGCAGAGAGGAAGGAACCACAAGAGAGATGCAGAAAATGGGAGTGGATCAATTTTGGTCTCAGTGAAAGCCTTTTGGTGTTATTAGTCTTCACAGGCCTGTCCCAAAACCATGGATTTAGAACAGTGGCCTGCTTTTTCCTTTTAAGTTAATTAAACTTTGACAGTGAAAGAAATTCAGAAGCACAAATAATCGTAATCCCAAAATTATTTTTTAATACTACCCTCTGCAGAGAAGTAGAGTTCCCAATAAAACACTAATCTGCAATCTAGCTTAATTTTTTCCTGCTTCAGTTTTAGGCACCTGCCCTTGCTGAGATACGTTTTTCACCTTCTGACCACTCCTAACTAGCTCCATTCATAGTTGGTCTGTACTCATAGATTGCTTTCATAGTACACGATGAAAAATTGCTGGCTTCTCCTCATAATCATCT
The DNA here is from genome assembly GCA_013400615.1 of Syrrhaptes paradoxus. Lineage (NCBI taxonomy): Eukaryota > Metazoa > Chordata > Aves > Pterocliformes > Pteroclidae > Syrrhaptes > Syrrhaptes paradoxus. The sequence goes on from VZTO01020426.1 coordinate 101,960, forward strand.
GCTCCTAGTGATGCAAGTGGGTAAAGGGACAAAAGGCACATTCATGTCTCTACAGGCCATATCAAATCCTCTAAATTAGGAAAATACCCTCTCTCCTCCCCCATGAAACAGAGCGTTGTTGAATTCACAAGGAAATGAGGAAAGAAGAGGGCTACGAAAGTCACACCATAAATGTCAGGACAGTTCAGCAGACATGAATGCATGTTTTTCAGTCTCTGCCATTATAAATTAAAATCATCCAAAAGAAAAAAAATGTTTAGTACAGAATTGTATTGAATTAAACATTACCCCCCTCAGGTATCAGACACATATGGAAGGGAAATCCATAGCAAAGGCAACTGTGCAGGAAAGCCCTGCAATGTAGCAGAGCCATGAGGGAGGCAGAAACAAGTGGTGAATAAAATTTTATTCCTGTTGTCTATAAGCTGAACAAAACACCAATGTAAAGGCATGATAGAAAACAAGGTGCTGAAGAACAAACATATATGAACTCATTTGAAAAACTGAGAGGTTGTTCAAGAATAAAGTTCTTTTTCTGGAAGACCTCAATACAGCCAGAAAAACACGATCTTGCATGTATTTTCCTCCAACTGACAATTGCATAAGGTACATAAAATTTGCTCAAGTGTAAATTCACTCTATATATCTGACTTTGAGAATGCTCCTCATTTTACCATGATGAATGGTCACAAATTACTGTTTTATGCCAAATCTTATTTTTTCCACCATTGTTTTGCCCCTAGTTGCACTTTCCATAAAGCCAGGTGTTCAATCTGTCTGCTGTTGTGCATACAGACTGAAAGAAAATCTACAATGCAACACAGAAGGGAAGGAAAAATATTTCACCTAAAGGAAGGTGAAAAGACGGTGGCAAATAATTTTTTAATCCATTACAAAAGGCCTAATTCCAAACAGATGCAGACCTTTAGATTAAAATCTCTTCAGTGAGCCTTAATTTTACATTATCAGGCCTTAGACAGGAAGAGCTTCACAATAATAATGCTTGGCTCACCCACTAACACTTTAATCGGTCATTTTATATTTGGTACTAACCAAATATTTTCTAGAAAACCTATGGAAAATTAACTTTTCCGTAACATAAAATCCAGTTGCAACTTCCAGTTCTGTCAGAGGAATTCAACCCAGGTGACTGACTCAATCAGAATCCCTCAATTAGAGAGGGATTTCTTAGATTAAAGAGTGAAAGTAAGAAAATAATTTAACTGTGAGGAGAAAACAAATTGAACTCTATTTAGATTTATTTTAGAAGCATGCGAGCCCCCAGCATCTAAAGATGACTATCATTGTTTAAGGATTGGCTATTGCAGGAGATCTAAAATCACATTTATCTGTACTGGCTCATAAGGATACAATGCAATTACTGAGAGCAACTGGCAATACAGGTCTCTGAGGGGGGAAAAAAAAAAAAAAGTTCATCTACATCTGTCTTTGCATGCTGCCCAAGCTCCAACAATAGCCCTAATTTCCCCAAAGATTATTTCAGCTGCTTATGTTTTCTGTAGGCTAATGCACAGGATTCATTTCCTCTTAGAGGAAGCAATCCTGCCATAATTTGATGAGCATCTCTTTTAACATCAGTATCTGTTTAAGCCGTTCATCCCATCCCCCTCTTCCCGCAGCATTCCTATCCTCATGCTGACTTTTTGGCAATACAGGTAAAATGGTACGAACTGTGGAAGCAAGGACAGGTAGCCTGGGGACAATACAGAGACACTGTCTGCAAAGCCAGAGATCAGGTTAGGAAAGCTAAAGCCCTAACAGAATTAAATATGGCCAAGGACATTAAGGGTAACAGGAAGAACTTCTATAGGTATCTCAGCGATAAAAGGAGAACTAGGGAAACTGTGGGCCCCCTCTGAAAGAAAGTGGGAGACCTAGTGACCCAGGATGTAGAGAAGGCTGAGGTACTTAACGAGTTCTTTACCTCAGTCTTCACTGGCAAGAGCTCGAGCCACACTGCCCAAGTTGCAGAAGGCAAAGGCAGTGACTGGGAGAAGGAAGAACTGCCAGCTGTAGGAGAAGATCAGGTTCGAGACCATTTAAAGAACCTGAAGGTGCACAAGTCCATGGGACCTGATGAGATACATCCGCGGGTCCTGAAGGAAC
>VZTO01020426.1:105041-119434 GCA_013400615.1 Syrrhaptes paradoxus
GAGACACTGGAACAGGTTGCCCAGGGAAGCTGTGGGTGCCCCATCCCTGGAGGTGTTCAAGGCCAGGCTGGATGAGGCTTTGAGCAACCTGGTCTAGTGGAGGGTGTCCCTGCCCATGGCAGGGGGGTTGGAACTTGATGATCTTTAAGGTCCTTTCCAACCCAAACTATTCTATGATTCTATGAATCTATGAATTCTGAACCAGATCATGTAACAAGTCTGGGTTACAGATAGCTTACACCCCCTCCTCAGTTATTTTTGGCTGAGGTCAGTTTTCTACCCTAGTGTGACAGTATAAACAGCTGCACAACTGAGAGCCAGAACAGGGGCAGGAACAACAGAGGAAGATACAGGGTTGTCTTGCTCAGACATTAGCACATCAGACAACACCCTTAGTAACCTCATGTCAATGCAAGCTTAATGACAAGTAACAGAAAATGAAATTCAAGCCTGCAGTGAGGCTATGGCACTGTTAATGGTCACTGTTTCCAGGCAGTATGCTGTTATGTGTTGGGTAACTCACAGGAAGATGCTACCGTAATTTAACTAGGCACAGTGGGCACCATCAGAAACCCAAGAGACCTTGCAGTGTTCAAGGTCCCTTGCTGTCTACCGTCGCTCTTCTCTAATCCAATCCCCTGCTCACAGCAGGGTCAGATCTAAGCTCAGACTAAGTTCCTTAGGGCTGTATCCCCTTCGGGCTTGAAAGCTCCCATGGAAGAAAACTTCACAACCTCTTTAGGTAACCTGTGGCACTGCATCTCCTCATGGGGAAACAATTCTTCCTTAAATCCAGTCTGAACCTGTCCAGTTTCAATTTATGTCAGTTGTCTCTTGTCCTTCCACCATTCACTGCTGTGAAGAGAGCTTCGCTCTGTCTTCTCAGTAACTTCTGTGTAGGTATGGGCAGGCTGCTCCTTGGTCCCCCACAGACTTCTCTTTTCCAGGCTGAACAAGCTCAGCCCCCTCAGCTTCTCCTCACAGGATAAATGCTTCAACTCTTGATCATCTTGGTGGTCCTCTGTTGAACTTGGTCCAGTTTATCCATGTCTTTCTTGTATTGGGGGTCCCAAAATTGGTTGCCATTTTCTAGACAGTGTCTGACAAGTGCAAATTCAAAAGTGATAATTGCTTCTCTCAACATACTGGCTATGCTCCTGCTAATACAGTCCGGGATACTGCTAGCCTTTGCAGTGCCGGAGCACACTGCTGGCCCATGCTCCGCTCACTGACCTCTAGGATCCCCAAATCCTTTTCCACAGACCTGCTTCCCAGCCAGTCAGTCCCCAGCCTGCAGCAGCTAAATTAAAGCTTTGCAAGCTGCTCGTTGATTTTGCTAAGGCATTCCTTGTAAGCATTCTTCCCAAAATGAACTGCTCAGAGCATCCTCAAACTTTTTTTTGTTGCAGACCTATGCTTACGAGGAAAGCACAGAGTGAGGCTGTTCTGGATCCAGCTGCTGTGCAAGCCCCTGCTTAACAGCTGGATCACTGAACTTCTTAATATTGCCTTCAACATGCTCTTTTCTGCGTGTAACCGTTTCCCGTACTGCTCTGCTCTCTTCTCCTAACCAGGCCAGATGTGAAAGGGAACTTGTTAAAAACTCTCCCATTAGTGCTCTATGCCTTAGAGACAGAGGGAGTGTTGGCTGGGCTCTGGAGGAGACAACACTGCAGCGAGAGTCCGAGTGCAGTCTCTCCAGCACACTCACCCTTGCCCTGTCCTCAGCTTTGAGCTGGGTGCTAGGCAGCACAGCCCTTCTGAGTGACACAACGTGAACAGAAGCCAAGGACAAAGTATTGAGATCAGGATGAGATACTGAAAATGTTCAGCCTCATCCAGCACAGGCCGACAGATGCTGTCACTGGAAGGAGGTGTGAAGATATACTGAGATGGCATCAGTTCACAGCTTTCTAGTTATGTATTTGGGACACATTCATCTTTGCAGAGAATTCAGAACAACTCATTGGGACTTAAGAACTGCTTCACACTTTTCTAAGCATCCTGGTTTCCAATAAGTTACCAAGGACAATAGGCTTTAAAGTAATGCAAACACCAAACTGCATCTTCAACCTGTATATCAGATAGCCAGCTCTATGTGTAATCCAGGGGAAGATTTTGTCTCCATGGAATGAAATACATGAAAGTCAAGAAACCAAGTGAGATATTGCCTGAATTATTCAGTCAGAGAGGGAGTCAAGGAGAGGAATTTGAGGATCTACTCACCCCCTGTGTTTATGGTTTGATTCCCAAAGAGAAATCTCTGCTTAGGACTTCCCAGGCCTAAATGTCTTGCAGAGTTGGACATCAAAGCTGCCTTCCATCCCCCTTTTACTGCAACTGGGGTGACTGATATTCCTCCCCTTTAAAAACATTACAGGCCACCAGTGCACAGTAGCTAATCACAGAATCATAGAAGGTTTGACGTTGGAAGGGACCTCTGGGGATCACCTTATCCAGCTTCCTGCTCAAGCAGAGGCAGCTACAGCAGGTAGCTCAGGCAAGAAGATCAATATGAAGCCATTTTACACTTCATTAAAAGAATGAAAACTAACAGCAAACACTATCCGTACAGCAAATGCAATGTGAACATGTAAGACCACAAATACTAAAAGCACTGGAAAATGGCTTCCATAAAATATGCTGGTCATTAAAAACTCCTCCCTCAGCAAGACAGTGAAAACAGGCTACCTTCAATCCCATGACTAACAGCAATGAGTCTTGCTCTCTGCATTCTTATGGACTGCAGGTTAAAAGGCACATCTACTAAAATAACTTTCTGAACAGAGGCCCTAAAACTATAGTGATTTTAGCAGAGGGCCAAAATTCCACTAGCTTGAGGTTGAGTGAGGCACAGAAACACTACTTACAGACTGAAAAAGAAATTAATAAAGCTTTAAAAATAATAATGTTTTGTTTAACACTACAATCTTGTCTAGAATCAGGACCACAGGTACTCCACCTCCTAACACTGAAAGCTGTTAAAGTCAACACAACACAGTACACCTCTTCACATTCCTGCCATTCAGTTCATTTTTGAAAAAATAAGGTCAGTAGCTGATAGATGTCTTGAGTCTTTCCTGGGCAGCTTACATGTATAAAAACTGCTCTAATTTGGAAGAAGTCCTTATTAGGTCACTGATTAAAACTTCAAAGTTTCTGTAACATAAATCAATCTCATAGCCCAAAACATCAAAGCCTTAGGCTAAAGCAGACCTCTGAACACAGCATAAGAAACATCAGAGGTTACTAAAACAAGTCATATTGCATGGTGGATAGCATATATCCTGTATACAAGTATTAATATTTAATGTAATGTATTGCAATTTTCTTTTACTTCAACATCCTATAATGGCCTTACTTTCCCATCTCACTCTCCAACAACGGAAATTATCGTATAGCTGAGGCTCTGTACTGCAATCTATATGGAAAAGGCCCTGCTGAAGTTCACAAGTTTTGAATTGCTAAGGAGCGTGGGAGAAGACTTCAGAACCTAGACTGCTAAGCCATGACTGAGTAGCTAAAGATGGGCAGCTCCGTTTGCTGAGCAATAAATACAATGAGCTCCTAACAAAAGAACACAAGAATTTCATAATGAAACAGTTCAAAAATGACAACTTACCCCAATAAAATTCAACACCAGTAATTGAATCTGTTCAGAGAAGGTCTGTAGAAGGACAGGTAATAGTCCTAAGCATAATCCTGGATATATTCTTTCACCTACTGTTCCTCATTAATAGTAAACTATTTATTTCAGCACAAACTTGAGGCCTAATTTCTCTACCCCAATATGACTTCAGAGGGGCTGCAGATGTAGTAAGGTAATAGCAGAAGCACAGATCCTCACTGACCTACTGGGAGTCTTCCAAGCTCCTGCTAGTCAGTCGTGGTGTTTGGATGTCCCACCATGCAGACCACACTCATCAGGACATCCTCTGCATGGCCTCCTGAAGATGACACACAAAGAACCTCCTCCACACATTTTGCAGGGAGCCTTAATAAAAATGCTGTCTTTGGACTTCTGCCACTCTGAGAGCTTTCAGACAGAACCCTATAGGCCCAAAATCTACACCCCCCAAATCTCAAGAAGACAGTTTGCCTGAACCACCTGAATTCTGCCTGGCTAGTGTCATCAGAGGCACCATTAGCTTATGTCTCACAGTTACGAGTCTGATCTGCACCTAGGGAACAGTCATACTGGAGGTGGTAACAGAGAAGCTTAGAAAATAGATTACGGTGATAGGAAAGGATATGAGCAAATTCTCCTTGCAGGGCTTCATCTGCAGTAAGAATCAGCGTAGTTTCTCCTATAAAGGTTAGAAGCAAGAAAAAAATCTCTTGCAGCCTCAGTGGGGGGTGAAAATGCCCTACCTGCACCTATGGAGAGCTCTGGAATTGAGAGCCCCAGGCCTGAACTGGAAACTGGAAAGGCTCCACTCTTGCTTGGCATCAGGCAAGCTGCAGTGCTCTTCATGGATATCCTCAGAGTCCATGCTGTGGTTGGCACAGCATGAAGGCACAGCCCCACGGGAGACATTCTGGGCTGCAGAGCATGCAATCCCATTGACTTCAAGGGGAAGTAAACAGGAGAAGAATTTGTGTCCACCTTTGATTTCAGTTAATCGTGTTGCTTAATCCCTCTAGTTTAATAATTTCAGCTCAATTCCTTGCACTATCCCTTCTGTCTGTGGCCGTGTGCACGCATGTGTCGTCCTGGTTTCTGATCAGCCTTTTGTACATTATTGTGATGGGATAAGAGCTAGCTACCCCTCTGCTTACCTCTTTCCCCCCACCCCAAAAATTGCATTGCACTTTCCCCCTTTAATTCTGTTCCTATATTACTGCTGGATCATTTCAAATAGCATTGCCTTCATGTCAGTGCAAGTTAGGTATCTCTATCCCTGAACCTGTAATTACTGGTTTCAAAGTCCTGAGCCTACTGCATAGGCTCAGTGGGGGTGGGGAGGCAGATATCAAGTTTAAGGAGATCAATAGGTTTTTCTGAAAAACAGCTTTATTCTTCTTATTGAAAATATAATTTTTTCAACTCTTCTGGACCCTGAACCAAGTCTCGTTTATCTGCAATTAAAATTAAACCTTCATTTTATTAAAAATACTTCAAAAAGTGCATTAGTATTTCAAAGAATATATTCATATATAATCTAAATTTATTAGGTGGCTTCCCTCAATATGGACTATGTTCATGATTTCTAACCGAACAGAATTTCTGCACATTGCATATAGCAATATATTTTTGCAGACCGAAAAGCTACCTTTTAAATTGGGGAATATCTGTGTGATACTTTATCTTCTCTTTTCACAATATTTAGTTACATTGTAAGACAGTAAAAAAAGGCCATAAAATGTAGAGATATGAGTGCTGCACATGTGTGTACACACGCCCCTTATGCAGCTCCCGTGTCTGTGCACTGTATCAATCTCAAGTTACTTCCCTTAATGATGAACATACATAGGAAGAGTGATGATATTTCAGTGTCGTGTTTACCAAAGCTGGAAGGTAACGTGTAGCACTCCCCTGCTTTATACTTTGCATGTTACAAAAACACATTTAGAAGATAAACCAAACACACCACTCCGAGAAAATATTTTATCCCTTCAGCATGACACACAAGTTTAATTTCAACTGATGAGGCATGACCTCAAGACCACTGTACAGCTACTTCACCCCCCCTTAATGGCAGCGATTCCCTTGACTGGCAGAATAGAACACGTCTATAAATAACTTCCAAAGGAATTGTCTCTCTCCTCACGCACTGCAGACAACTGTTTACATAGGTCCCCAGTCCTTATACACCAGCTTTGCTCAGCTCACATCCTACGGGATGTTCAATTTCCCCTTCCTAAAAAAAAAAACCCTGGACGATGCAGGTATGACTGGAGGCACCCTTCAAGACCGCAAATCCCTGTTACCAGAAGTTGCGGCTTCCGGCTCCAGGGAAATTTCCCAGGGCGGGGGGTTTGCCATCTCCTGTAATCCGTCCTTAAGCTTCACCGTCCCGGATGATCCTCCGGCCCCGGGAAGCCCCCCTGCCCCCCGCTCCTCCCCACCCCACGAATCCCCGCAGCCTCTCCAAGGGCCCGGACACCTTTGCTCGCCCACCTGCAGGGGACTGGCCCGGGGCTCCCGGGGAGGGACACGCGTGGGGCACCCCCGCACCCAGCAGGGCTGCGCGGGGCGAGACAAAAGCCCCTGGGCTCGCTCACCTCCTTCAGCTGCTCCAGCTCCTGCTTGAGGCCGTCATACTCCGCCTCCAGCTCGTCGTACTGCTGCTTGAGGGTGAGCTTCTCCTCCAGCACCACCAGCCCATACTCCGCCGCTTGGATCTTCTCGTGGGTCGTCTCGGAGAGCTCCCGGGTCAGACGCTCAATCTCGCTCTTGTAATGCTCCGCTCCCTGCAGCACCTCCTCCGCAGCCATAGCCCCCGCCGGCACTACCGCGCCGCCACCGCCGCCGCCGAGGCAGTCAGGGGGCGGGCGCGGCCGAGGGGCGGCACCGGCACCGCCGCCGCTGGGCCGGGGATGGGGCNGGGCGAGCGGGGCTGTGCCGGGAGCGCGCCTCGGTGCGGCGGCGGCTCCGGGGAGATGCTGCTGGTACTGGCGCCCGCCTCTTCCCGGGAAGCCGGCACCTCCGCCTCCCTGCCGCACGGTCCCTCCCCTGCGCTGTTTAAGACGACAACGTCCTCAGGCCCGGCGGTCCCCCCCGCCGGGGAAGAGAGAAAGCGGCGTTAAAGCCCGGGGGCGCGGGGAAGGAGCAGCCGGTGCGGTGGATGCAACCGGAGCCCGGCAGGGTGACATCTTGTGCTCGCTGCTGCCGGGCTGCGGGGCCACTGCCCAAACCTCCCTGACTCCCCCCCCCTCACTGCGCTCCTGGCAGCGGAGGGGGCTGGCCGGTACTGGTGCGATTTTAGCGCCTCTTGGGTTTTTCTCAGCGTGTTGCAGCGATGGCCACATGAGCGGAGGGGTTGATAATAAATTTAGAATGAGAGATGCAGCCCAGCGGGAGTAGGAGGACAGCCTCACGTGTTCCCCTGCCATTTCGGGAAAGCGGGAAGGAAAAGCTGTCCGCTCCGTTCCCTGTCCCCAGGGAATGCACATGGGAATGGGCAAGGGAAACTGGATGTGAAACAGCCGCGGGATGAGGGCATGGAGCTAAGGCCGCGCTTCGATGAGCGTTAGCGCAATATCTCTGCGCTACTGCTCAGCCAGCAGGACAAAACTGATTCAGCTCAGATGCGGTCACAGCATTATTTCTCTGTCAAATTAATCGGAGGACTTGATGCATAGATTATGTCAGTTTTATGCTGGCTTTATGCTGGCTGCAGAAAGACAGATGCTACTTGTCCAGCATAAAATTAGAGTGCTGCAGACAGACAGTAATTGACCTCGTACAAAGCCTGCCAGTAAAAAGTTAACACACCAGATTAGGGGCATTTTACATATTTGAACTGGAAGAGTGAGTTCATCCTGGATCTGTGTCATAATGTCCTGTGTCACAGCCTTTTTTGTTTGGTACTAGGACTCAACCCCAAATTTACTGTTTCTTCAAACTATGGCCTGCAGAGACCTGACTCTATTGATAGCAACCAAGTTTTGCTCTAAGTACTAGCAGGATCAAGTTTTTGTGCTTTACAAGCATCTTTTTTTCTTTTCTTTCTGAAATACTAGCAAAAATTGGTCTTTAAAGTTTAGCTATTCAGTTAGAATTTCCAGGAAAAGGAAGGTATGTTTTTCTTTTAAAAAAGATGTTACATGTAGAAGATGGATATGGCTGCCCACCAGTGGAGCACTGTATTGGAAATCAAAGACATAGATTCCCTTTCTTGCTGACCTGTTAATGCAGTTCTAACAAGCCACATCCACTGCCTGCCTCAGCTTCCCCATGTCTAATAAAGAGGTAAAAATGTACAGACTCCTCAGCCAAGTGCTTTGAGATCTGCAAATGGAAGCACTATCAATAGTTACACAATATAAGCATACAGTATGTGTAGGGGCGCTTTGTGCTGAAGGAAAATTTTAGCTATGATACTGACTTTAGGCTTCATATTTATAAGGTTGATAAAGGATCCCGGGGAAGAAGAAAAGCAACCAGATGTGCAGAGGCATCCAATTATGCAGGACGTGAGGAAGATAAGGAGAAACTGAGAGAAATTAATTAACTAAGTTATTTTAGAGGTTGTGTTGACATAGCTTCGAAGGTTACATTCCCAGGATTGAAAGTAGCCAATAGTGATTTTGTTATTAAGAATTTTGAATTATTGTATCCAATCAGTAGCTGCCAAATCTGAAAGAGCTCTGTATAAATGCATGTGTGCAACACACAATAAATGGCTTTCACTTTCATCATAACTGGCTCGTCTGGGTGGTGTCCAAGAATTTAGCACGCTGACTGCAGAGAGCCCCTCCCACTGATTACAAATAACTCTGCAGGTCAACTACAAGTATGTAACATATATCTATTTTAAAAATATATGTGCATGCATACTTAACTAACACATTGTAATCTAGCCCACATGAACACTTCTTCTTGTTGCCTAGAGAACACAAAAGGAATAAGCAAGCAAAGTAATAGATGTTCTGTCAATTTTGTTTCTTGAAAGCAGCTTCCAAAATTGCACAATTTTAATAAATTCCAGTGTAGAAGCAAGGGTGAATATTAATAGAAGAGAAACAAATGTGAATATTAATATGTAAGGATAGTGAGCGGCTCTTGCCAGTGACCAAATGTGAAAACAGAGGGGAAAAACTCAATACTCTTGTCATTCCACTGTACACCTAACCTCAACATCTTTTTCTTAAAAGATGATGAAGGATTCCACAAATCAGAAAAAAATAAATCCCCCAAACGGGGTCAAAATGTTGTCTGAAGAGCTTTTACAAGTTCTAGTCTAGCTGTCTTCCCCAGCTTTTGACCTAGGCCACAATGCAAGCAAGCATTCTGTGAACACACCTTCAGGAACGGATGGGAAAGCAAACATCTTAAGACCAGAGCTGAAAATGAAGGGTTGGGTCAAGCACAGTGTGGAAACTGGCTGAAGCAACCAGATGCCTATAGGTAATCGAGCCTTGGTGCAACTCTGCTTATCATTTAGTTGACAATGGCACTCACAAGGCAAGGGCAGCCCTACCACGTCTGAACATCTACACCCCAGATGGGAAATCTGGCATGTTAAAATGTGTCTATTTTTCTGCAATACCTCACAAGAAAGTTAGAGAGAATTTGTCGTTTTAAAACTGGAAGGAGGCGTGAAGTCCAGGTATTGTGCACTGTGCAGAAGTTCACAGCAGCTGTGGAAGAGTTTCCATAAGCAGGAGGAGCTACTCTAAATTGAAAACACCCAGCATGCCCATGATTTGCTATCATTAGTACCCATTTATTCTGTATTGTGCTTCATCAACATATGCAGTATCAAATCTGGGCTCCTTTGATGATATTTGTCTTTGTTTTAGAAGTTACTGCTTTAGAAGTCTTCTTTAGGATGAAATGAGTCTTCCCCAGAGTTGTCAGTTTCTCTCCACTGACTAGAGGACCTGACATAGATATATACCTTCAGACATATACATTTAATTAAAAGAATCCTGTCTTTCACATCTGTATCTGTTCTTAGGGTTTCACACTGGCATCTACACTGTGCAGGCTCCTCCATCTATATTTATAATGGACTACTAAGGCCACTGATGGATCTGAAAAAGATTCAAGCTCCTATCCCTCATATAAGGAGCTCTGGTTCGCCTCATTCCTGACTCTGTGGAGATGAGAAAGGATGGATGGTCCTACAAATAGCATCTCAATCATAGGAAAAGACATCATTAATGAAGGAAGCATTGCAGCATGACCCAAAGGTGGTCATCCCCTAGCGAGGATCTCATAACTGAAACAACGGGACCTCCTCTAATGGAGATTTCTTGCTTTCTGCAGTACCTATAATAATGTATGGATGAAAGTGACTGCACAGTGGTGCCAGCAAAGCACTGGTCTTGGTCACAGACCTGGTACCTTTAGGAGCCTACTTATCAGTGCATATAGCCCTAAACAATGATATCAGCATTTAAAATAATTTCACTGCCCAGATATGCATCGCCTCACATTGGTTTAAGTCCTGCTGCAACACTTTTACATTTTCTGCCTCCCCCAGCTCAAAAAACATGCTCTAATCTTATTAAAGGTTGCCATAATCACCCTGCATTGTTATTTCTTCTTCATTTTGCCCTGCTGCACCCCCTTCACACTGATATTTCGGACCAGTCTTTAGTCATTTACTGACATTCAACATACCCTCAAAAAACAAGCCTCCTTACGAATGCATCCATTTCATGGGCAGAAATTGCCCTTTGAAGGTATGTGACCTTGGTAAACTCTTAAACTAAGGGTAGTAGGTTCCAGTACCAAGAAATGCTGTTCTTGTTACACTATTTTTAGACAATTGGATATTCGAGGACATGCAAAATGATACAGTTCAAATCTTGCCCCAGAGAATATTACCCAAATTTCAAAACATTTAAAAAGCATTTAATGACCCGGATGAAGTTAACTACTGGTTCTACATCTTAGTGGAAATGCAGTTATAAAAGCCACCCTCTACTATATGTTGCAGATGGCTGAATCACTGCACCTATAGCATACACAGAAATCACTTTGAGTCCATTGGTATGGAGCATCTCAGAGGACTAGAGCCCAAATCTAACAACTGCTAATTAGCAGTGTTTGGCAGGCTCACCAGTGTGACCAAAGGGGGAAAAAAAAAAAGGTATGAGGACCATTCTGTCATTGTTAGTAAGAATGGGATTGATTTCCTGAAAGTGAAAAGCAGGGAAACAGGCAAAAAGCACTGAGGGAAGGCAGTACAGTAACTGTGCTGTGTTCTGGGTCTGGTTTGGAAATAAACAAGCGGCTGTGATACTGCCAAAGCTTCATCTTTCTTGAGTACTGAATATAAACACCACATTTGTAATGGATGACCAGCCTAGAGATAAAAGGGAGGTGCTGAGAAGAAAATGAAATTTTTAAAGATATTTCAAGGTCCTAGTGCAATAGAAATGGTGATAGGTTTTAAGAAAATTAGTTTATATAGAATGTTAAGAGAAACTAAACACAGGAGCTAATAAACAATAATGCACATAATGAAAAGTAATAATGTTATGCTGATTATCATGAGTGTCAGTGTTCAGAAGAAAGGTTTTTGAACAGTAGTGTCCTTATGTGACTCCTCTGTGAACAACCTTTGAAGTATCTGCAATGGTAAATAAACAATTTTTTTTAAAAGCCTATTGTCAGGTGGACTTAAATTTGATGTATAGGATCCTTCATCCCCACCAGTTTAGTCCTCAAAAACCTGAAAAGGTTGAAAACCACTGATGTAGAACATTCAGAATCCGAAAGGAAGAACAGAATAAACTGGAGCACTTCAACAAGGAAATCACAAAAAAAGGATTGTACATAAATGGTTGGCAGGATGTTTTGTGTGCAAGCAGGGGTTAGAGAACCAAAAACGAGTTTTACAAAAAAACTACCAAAAAAAAAAAGCATAAGGACATTTAGAAAACACAGTCAGCAAGAATTAAATGGCAAACTGATACCTGCAGTATGGAAAACTACAGACTATAGCAAAGAATGTGAATTATTCTTCTGTTGGACTGAATAATACCACCTCAGCCTGTAAGGATGTGGCTTTCAGCAAGTGTTGCACATGGGTCTTGATTCAACTCCACAGACAGCCGAGTCTTTTAATTGACAGCATTGCCCCCAGGTTCAAGACCCAGGACACAGCTCTTCCACTCTATGCAGAGTCTTACAGAAAAGAAAAAAAAAATAAAAAAAAAGGCTGAAAGAAGCACAGAAAGGTACACTATGGCTATTTTAACTACTAGGCACTTTCTTGTGAGACAAGGAAGGGAAGACCTGTCTACCTAGAATACTTTGTCCAAACAGCTTCTCATCAATTTAGCCTAGATAAATCAGTGTCACAGTGTGCAAACTGTTTCTTTCCAGACAGATTTAAAACCAGAAGGGAGAGGAACAGCAGAAGCACCCATTGCCCAAAGAACCACTACAATCATGGCTCAGGCAAACTGCAAAGTCGGCAGCCATCTAGGGCAGCAGATTGTTATAAGAGATGAGAGCAAACTAACTATAACCTAAATCAACTATAACCTAAATCAACTTTTTACTTTTGTCACTGCTGGGAAAGTCAGGTCCACTGCTCCGCTCCTCTGAGAGGCAGGTGATGGGGAGAGGCAAGGCAGCTTATATTTGGGAGGCTGTGACAAGGTCAGCTCTACTTCCTCCCTCTGAGCTTCAGTAGACGAGCAGGACAGTGTCTCCAGTGCTCGCTGGCTGCACTTTGCACCTTCCCTCCCTGCTATGGTCCCCCCTGCCATCTTCACCTGCCACTCACTCCAGAGAAGTCCTGAGCCTCTCTGTCTCTCCATTAGAGTTGTGTAGGGCTCAAAGGCATCTTAGAGGGTTGTTGAGTCCAGTCCCACATGTAGGTGGGATCAAATGCATCTACACCATTCACAGTTAGGGTTATCTGATATGTTATTAAAACCTTCAGTGACTGATATCCAACAATATGCCTATAAAGACTTTTCCAATATTTCACCACCCTCACAAATTGAAACTGTTCTAATGTAGAGCTAATGTAGAGTTTAACACATCAAGATTTATTCCTATCCTTTGGTAAACACAATGCCCTTTTCAACAGTTTTTTCAAAGTTTGAAGGCTGTTCACTTTCCTTTTCTTCATTAAGCATACTTCCAGCTTTCCTTCAGACCCCTCAGCCTGTCCTTGGAAATCGTCCCTTCTAATCCTATTCGGAGCTCTTCTAGGCTAACCGTAGTCCCTCCAGGTGAAAGCTTCCCCACTCCTGAATAGCATGGGTCAAATATCTCCCACATTGCCAGTGTACTACTCCTAGTGCTCCACCCTATGTTTTAAGAAACCACAACATGTTGTTAATTAATATGTACTTTGTGGTCTACACAAAGGATCTTTTTTTGCCCTGCCACTTACATCTTTGCATTTATCTCTACTGAGGCTCATCTTGCTGATTTTGGATCATTTATTCAATATATCAAGATCATTTTGAATAGCCTCTTCCAAAAGTCCTGCGATTGTTTCTTGTACAGAGGCATCGACAAAGTCATACAAATGTGTGATCGACTGTTCTTTGTCTAAAATTTTTTAATTCCCAAAGAGCAGGATCAGGTCAGGAAATTTTTTCACTACACACAGTTGAGTTTGCCACCTTTCACTCAAATCCAACATGATAACAGCATGGGGATTTTTTGCCATCACGACAGCTGAGGGGTTTTTAAGCAGAAATCCTCCAAAATCTGCAAGTAATTCAAACTCCACGGGGCCCGCCCACGAGCCACATCCCCTAGCTCTCCCTGCTTAATAATGGCCACATCCCTGCCGCTGCAGCTACCTTCCACCCCCACCAGCCCAGCACCAGGCTGGGGACTCTGCCCTACTGGTGCCCCCCAGACCAACGCCCTGGGTGCGTGGGGGTTCTCCCTGTGGCCACCAGGCAACCCATCCTGCTGCTCCCCAGCACCCCCGGGTAAAGCTGTCACACTGCCATCAAACCGTCAATAAAGCAGGCAAGTACCTGTGGAGAATAATGAGGGGCTTTGTCGACCAGAGCACCCAGTCCCTCCACACACCAGTGGCTTTTTGCTCTGGCAGCAGCTACCCAAACCTCCTGCTGCCACTTACCCGCCGAGCCATCTGCTCCCTCTGAAGCAGAAAAGGACAGGTCCGATGCCATCTTTTCTTGGCAATTCTACCCTGGCACTTTTTAAACAGGATTTTTTTTTTTTTTTCACAGACTCGCACAAATCAATTGCTCAATCATCTTTAGTGTCTTTCTGGGAAGCGAACTGAGGCTATACATTATTCCTCCGGTCTCCTTCCTTTTATTACATCAAGTCTCCGCCAACATCTTTGGAGTGAGTGGATGTGCAGAGCTGCCCAGTTCCTGGGCTTCCTCCTACCACCACAGCATGGGCAGAAGCAGTTAGCAAAATCAGATTGATAGGTAGATCCACTGTTTGAAATGAGAGCTGACTATGAAATAAGAAGCAAACTGCAGCTTAAAGTCCTGTTTTAACTGATTTTTCTCCTCAGAAGTCATTAGTGTGGGAGAAGAACAAATTTGTATTTAACAATGTGCCTTGTCTTGAAACTGAAAGCCTAGGATCTGCAGTGCACCTGTTAAATATAGCTTCAAAAAGCAGTTATTTCTGCTAAAGTTAGCATTTGGCTTTCGTACCTTATCATGCACCAGTGACTAAAAACATTTACAGACAATGATGGCTGAGAGAGAAACTGAAATTTTTATGTGGAATCTAATTATAATGCTGTGTTGAT
>VZTO01020426.1:134991-159252 GCA_013400615.1 Syrrhaptes paradoxus
TCAAATGTTTGACAGTTAAAAAAAAAAATAACAAGGTTACTTTGTTTTCCATCCTAATTTTTCATAGCCTAGGCTGCTCTGCTGGCAGGCAATTTCATGAAGATACGGTCTGATAAACTGACTTTGAACACTGAATCAATTGTGTGATTTAAAGTAAGAGCCCAAACTCAGCCTGCAAGTCATAAAGCAAAAAATTCATTAGAAAGAGAGCTGCAGTTAGCCACTCTAACAAAGGGCATCCTAATAGTTTTACGTTCAAAACAGCCTTTAATGATAAATAATACTGTATTTGAGAAGTAAAGAGACTGAAATAATTGTTGATGAAATTGCAATTTATGGTTAATTTAGAAGAAAAAGAAGATTCACAGACATCCTGATTTTAAATCCTTCTCTGCACAGCCACCTATCCAAAGGCCATGAAAGACTCATGGATCAGTGGTTATTAAGTGAGATTACTCATGGTATTTCTTCTCCTCTTTCTAGTTACAGAAAGGGCTGTAGGGAAAATTAGACTGACAAACCTTCCCCTAAATGGAAAGAAAAAGCAGAGGAAAAGAAAATCTGTTTGTTCTCTCTTGTGGAATTTCACGTTCTCCCATTTAAGGACAAGTTTTTGCAGCACATGAATCAAAAATCCTAAAACCCTGGGTGTTACAAATTAACCAGGACAACTGCAAAATGCCAGTTTCAATGCATCTGTATCAGGCTAAGACAAAATTCAGGGCACTTTGGGATTCCAGTGCACAGCAAGCTGTGCTACAATAAATGGCACAACAGATTAATATTTCGTGTCTCTCAAACTAAGGCATTTTTAATAGGGGAGAGACAGAACAGAAAGGAAGGGGGCAATCACCTTAGCCGACAGCCAGCAATCAGATGGTTTGTGCCCTCCGACCAGATGGTTTGTACTCCCCGCAGTGCTCCTGCCCCAGAGAGGCCACCATGAGAAGACACCCCTGTAACCTCTCTGGGCTGGACTGCAAGAGCGTGACTACGAAACATTAATGCTGCAAAAAAGGGATAGAGAGCAACCCATGGAACTGTTATGGAACATAGACAATATTGGGGTGAAAACGTGTGCTGTTCTACAAAATGAATGATATTTGAGAGGACTAAGCAATAAAGATCACACCCACCAACCTAAAACAAGGCTAACCACAACAAGCAAGGTTTGCAGACTCATTAACTTATATCTTGCCTTTATACTGACAGCACATTTTCAGACCAGACAGTGTTGTCACAAAAATCACATTACTTATAGATATAGCTTTATTGATGTTCAAATAGTTTGCACTGATTTTGATTCATATACAGTCTTTGCTTCAATTTGCTTTTTCTTTTAGTGTAAATCCCATTTGGGTATTAAAAATTCAGTGACAACTTTTAGTGCTCCTTCACACTGCAGCTACAGTGATAATATCTGTACCTTGGGTCACACCACATCCTAGCTGGAAAGAGGCTGTGTGGGGAAACTAGTGCTATGAAAGGAAACCTGCTGTGTTCCCCGGGTGTTCTTACCTTGCTTTGCTCAATACCTCACACCAAACTGGAAAAGCCACAGAAGCCAAAACTGTCCTGTGCCTCCGACCCTTGTAACCCACTGTCTTCTCGTCTCTTCCTTCTAGCTTTTTCTTTGCTGTATCAGCTGGTGGTCGCTGGGGGACGGCTGGGCCAGGCACCACATGCTGTGGGAATGAACCAAGGCAATGGTGGGGAGAGCTCATGGCATGCAAACAGAAATGTAATTGTCTGTAAAGCTGCAAGGCACAGCAGAGAGATGGTGGCTGCCCCTCCATCCTTTATCTGACTTTCCATCATCACTCCCTAATTTAAGCCAAGCCTCCAGATCTGTAGGCTTAGAAAAAAACTGCCAGTGCTGGAGAAGTGACATTCGACTCTTTCATGCCAATGTGACCTTTATTGTTAGTACTGACCGAGACCACCACCTCTCCACGGATGCACATGAAGCCCCTGGGTTTGCACACTGCAAACTTTGATTTTCTAGCTAACCAGTGAGACAATGCCAACAGGCATGTAAATAACAGATACATATTGCTGTTGGGCTGAATGCAGTCTCCACACTGTCATCTAGTGGATTTAGTAGTAATATCCAGAGATCAGTTTACCACCACATTGTAATTTCCCTGGACATGCTGCAGCTAAAACCACCTTTTTTCTTCCTGTGCAGTTTCTGCCTTTTCTCACTCAGTTCTCTTGGGACTGCTCCTTTCTGAATCCCCTTTTTATAATAATTTTATTCTCTCAATTGTAATCCCTTTGTACAATAATTCCTTTTTCTTTGGGTTACTGTAATTTGCAGGAAGGCTAGTTCCCTACTGACAGCTAGTGACTGCAGAATGTCTTTTAGGAAAAGTATCTCTTTTCCTTTCAATAAGGTAGAAATAAGTTTCTTGACTTTGAAAGACGGAATAAATTCCCTTATATATTTCCTGTAAGTGGTGCAGGGGCTCTTTGACACCCCTTCAGTTTCCAAAGACAGCTCTATAGGCCAAACAGACTGGATGTCTGTCTGTCTGTCTCTTCATATGGCATCTCTGCCTCTCCAGGCTCCAGCCCCACACTGTTTGCCATCTCCTACTCTGAGAAATTGCCCAATGAACTCAAGTACGACAAGAGGAAAGAAATTATGCCATACAATTATGCCAGTTATGTTTGCCTAAACCTAACAAGTATGTAACTATGATAAAGTTAGCAATATGCAGGTATGATAAATATTAGCAAAGTGGTGTTACTAGCATGGCAAGCACTCCCCAAATCCTGAGTTCTCCAAGTTTGAGAAGGTCTGTGAGATGCAGCTGGTGGTCTTAGGGTCCACGCTCATGAGGGGTGTCCCACGCCCTGTGTCAAGGTGTCCAGGAGAATCTGTTTGCCTTTGTAGCTGTGGATTCTCAGATGGTGGGATCTTCAATGCTGACCCTATTTTGCTGAACCTACCTCTTGGTCTTTGATTTTCCCTTTTATCCTCTCAGTTTCAGTGACCTGTGACCTTCTGTACTTCCTCATTTATGCAACCAGTCTGCTCATCATCCCTGGGGAGTCAGCTCTGAATCTGTCCCAGAGGCAACCTGTCAGTTCTTCCGCATCCCGCAGCTGCCTTCCTGAGGAGTCAGCTCCCCAGGCTGACCCAGAGACAACCGACCACTTCATCCTCACTCTGCAGCTGTTTTGACTACAAAGATTTTACAACATCTACCCTATGGTCCGCCAGACATTAAATCAGCAATTAGCTAACTATATTAATGTCAGGTCAGCAATTCTATTACTGCTTTACAGTTATACTAACTCAGTGATTTGGACTATCTCTGTCTCGTCAGAAGAAATGCTAAATATGTTTGTGCTGGTCTGGCAATTTTGTCACTGGCCCATCTTGGCTCAGTGATCTATCTTTCTTCTGTACCAAGTGCCTGTGACCCCCCATTGCCTCCAGCTTTTCTCTTCCAAAAACTGAGAGGAGGGAAAATGACTTGTCAGATGCTTCAAAGGAGGAACATGAGACCATGGACACGCAACAGAAAGGGGACTGGGACTTTAAACATTGTTTAGTCTAGCAGTTTACAAACCACAAGCTAACAGTCCAGACCAGCTTTTCTTCTCTAAAACTGTGCTTCTGCATTCACATTAGAGACCTATCAAAAACTTCTCACGTGAGTGCATTCTGAGGTTATTTTTAACAGAAACCTCCAGTTTAATAACCAGTCTAATGACCCTCTGCCAAAAACTGAGACAAAGTGTGTTCCACAGGCCACAGTATTGATCTAGCTGGGAAAGAGGCCCATTGCCACACTCATGGCTGACTCCTAGACAAAAGCTGGGAGTGCAGGAATCAGGCAACCTGCTTGAGAGAAACCTGGTTTCTTCAGCAATTGATTTTCAAGAGTTTAGATCAACTTTAATGATAATAAGTAAATTAAGCAGGATATGATGCACAAAGGACACAAGAAGGTAAAAAATTGGTATATGTTCAAGATATGACTTATGAGCTAAAAACAACAGCTGGAAAACAAGTCTATGTTAGACTTTGTTAGCAGGTGGCCGCTCTCCTGGAGATGAGTTCTTAATAGAAACCTGTCTCTGTTGAAAGGACCAGTGAAGTAACAGAATTCAGGACAGGAGAACAATCGTTTCACAGAAGAATTCTCCTTCTATAGTCATCACAAATACATAGACCAAGTCTCCCAAGTAAGGGAAGTGGATATACTTAGTTACTTGTGGTTAAGCTCATTTTTGGGGGGGAAGCCTTGGTCTATTTCTCAGTTCTGATGAGTCTCATTTCTGAGCTCTGTCCTGCTGTGCTATTTCCAACTGATATGATCTGGTCTAATTTAGTAAAAAGTGTCACCTCTATGAACTATCATTAGTAAAAATAATATTAGGCAGTGCAGGGGGTTGAGTTCAGGACACAGCAGTTTCTCTCTGCTGTTTCTTATGTTCCAGTCCTCCATGGGCTGCAGCCTCTTTGGGGTGTACCTGCTTCAGCACGGGCTCATCCATGGTCACAGTCCCTCTGAGGAAGTATCCGTGTGGGTCCTCAATAGGCAGCAGTTACTTCAAAAATATTGGCTCCACCTTGGAGCACATCCTCCTCCAACTTTGGTGTTCCCTCTCCTGCTTCTCACTCTTTTTTTAGCTCCTCCTCTTCCTCTCTCCCTGGCGTTTTCTACCCTTTCTTAAGTATGTTTTCCCAGAGGCACCACCGGCTTGGCTGTGGGCTCAGCTGTGTCCAGCAGTGGGTACACTGTGGATCTGGCTGGAGCCAGGGCATCCTCTGGCCTCTTCCCAAAGAGGTCCCCCTCTGAAGACTCCCCACTGCAAAAACCTTGCCACTGACATCCAATACAAAATAAAAAACCTATTATCAGAAAAAAAATCACATATGCATCTTATTAATAAAATAAGAACCACTAGCATTCTGTTCTGATGTTTTACCCTCTGTTTCTTCCCAGATTCTCTCTCATTAAGACATTACCTAGAGTCAGACTCTGTTTCTTCCCAGATTCTCTCTCATTAAGATATTGCCTAGAGTCAGAACCAAAAGGACATCTCAGCCTGACTAAACCAAGGAGCCCTCCAAAAACACACCTATTTGCTAATTTCAAGATTATTCATCAAGCAGTTGACCTCTCAGTCACTGTTGATCTTTCCAAACAGAAGCTTCAGGCAGTAAACCAGCACATTTTCGATCAACATTTCTGCAAATTGTAACCACATCAGAATTAATCACGAATGTGCGTTAACAACCAAGAAAGAGTTATAAAGCAGACATGGCTACAGCAAGACAGTGAAGCTTTCTTCTTCTGAAATCCCAGGAAGAATTCTGACCAGCTCCGTACATAAAACAGCACTTGCATCTATAGCATCCATACATCTAGTCATCACTGACGATGCGTTTGACCCTTCTCCTGTTCCCAACACAGACCAATGCAGAAAGCGAGGTTCTCATCAAAACAATGCAGAACAACTCCTGGCAGTTTCTTATCTCCCTTAGAACAAAACATCCCAGAAGCACAGAAAAGCTTCAAGCCACTTGCACTAACCCAGCACAGACAGCATCCCCACCAGACAGCAGTGGGACTTCTCATCTTACTCTGCTTTTTTCCCTGAGAGCCTTTCTTTACACTGGGTGCAGAAGCCTATCATCTGAGTGACAAATTAATACAGGTCAAAAGCATTTTGGGACTAGAGTTCACAAATAAATCTAGTACAAGTATCCTCATGATACAGTCATTACTAAACATCTCTTTCATCCTGCTCATTATATCAAGGTGAAGCTTTTTCAAAACATGGCTATGTGAGAGACAGCAGTGACTTACCTAGACTTACCTACCATGTCCCACAGCATTCTCCTAGAAAAGCCAGTGGCTCATGGCTTAGACAGGAACACCCTTCGCTGGATAAAAAACTGGCTGGATGGCCGAGCCCAGAGTCGTGGTGAACGGAGTTAAGTCCAGGTGGCAGCCGGTCACCAGTGGTGTTCCCCAGGGATCGGTTTTGGGACCTGTCCTGTTTAACATCTTTATCAATGACCTGGATGAGGGATTGAGTGCTCCCTCAGTAAGTTTGCTGATGATACCAAAGTGAGCGGGTGTGTTGATCTTCTTGAGGGTAGGGAGGCTTTGCAGAGGGATCTGGACAGGCTGGACCGATGGGCTGAGGCCAATTGTATGAGGTTCAATAAAGCCAAGTGCCAGGTCCTGCACTTTGGTCACAACAACCCCCTGCAATGCTACAGGCTTGGGGGAGAGTGGCTGGAAAGCTGCCCAGCAGAGAGGGACCTAGGGGTGCTGGTCAACAGACGGCTGAACATGAGCCAGCAGTGTGCCCAGGGGGCCAAGAAAGCCAACGGCATCCTGGCCTGCATCAGCAATAGTGTGGCCAGGATTAGGGAAGTGATTGTGTCCCTGTACTCGGCACTGGTGAGGCTGCACCTTGAACACTGTGTTCAGTTTTGGGCCCCTCACCACAAGAAGGACATTGAGGTGCTGGAGCAGGTCCAGAGAAGGGCAACAAAGCTGGTGAAGCGTCTGGAGCACAGGTCTTATGAGGAGTGGCTGAGGGAGCTGGGGTTGTTTAGTCTGGAGAAGAGGAGGCTGAGGGGAGACCTTATCACTCTCTAGAACTGCCTAAAAGGAGGTTGTAGAGAGGTGGGTGCTGGCCTCTTCTCCAAAGTAACAAGTGGTAGGACAAGAGGAAATGGCCTCAAGTAGCACCAGGAGAGGTTTAGGCTGGATATTAGAAAAAAATTCTTCACTTAAAGAGTGATCAGGCATTGGAACAGGCTGCCCAGGGAAGTGGTGGCTTCGCCATCCCTGGAGGTGTTCACGAAACGTGTAGATGTGGTGCTTAGAGACACGGTTTATTGAGTTAGGTGGTGTTGGGTTTACAGTTGGACTTGATGATTCTTGAGGTCTTTTTCAACCTTAATGATTCTATGATTCTGCGATATATTGTTATAGCAGAATATAAAGATGGCTTTCAGCATGAATACCACTAAACCAAAAAAGTTTACAAAGCCACTAAATCTTCAGAACTAACCTTATTTATACATATAGTTGCCTCCAAATATTAAAGCACACCATGGTTTTGTGCTTCACTTGTGCTCTTTCCCATACTCTTTCTATAAAGAGTATCTTCTTGTCCTCACAGCATTTTAACATTTAAGGTTTAGAGACTTATGAATGTTTAAGTCTTGTCTGTGGCTGTTTAAGGTTCTACCAGAGAAGACATTTGTTTTGGATGTACTTGCACCTCAAAACAGGTTCAACCACAGTTAGCTGCATCTCATGCAGTGCAGAAATGCTGAGAAGCAACATCAGGTTTCCCTACGGAAAGCTTTTCTTGTTGACTCTTCTGTCGACCTGCCTACTGATACTGTATTTGCTGGAGATGCCCACAGGTGAAGCAGACAGTACCAAACACAGTCATGTTTTGTCCTCTGCTATGCAGGTCTGTGCCAAGCCAGCACGACCACAATAAGAGGTTTGATGTTAACATCTGACATTTATGCACGTATCCGGACCGCTTCTTCTATGGAGCAGATGGTCTTCAGGCTTTTTATGCTGCTCCCTGTAGATACTCCTTGTAGCCATAATATTGCTCCTTGCAGGTATTTTCCTCTGAGCAGCTGTCTGAATGGAGAGTGGCCAATTTATCAGTCACAGCAATTTATCAAAGAGATTCCAATACGGGCAAAATCACTATGAAGTTAATACACTGGAGACTGGAACTGCACAGAGCAGTTTAAAACAGCAACCTGCTGAATATGGCACCATTGAACCCAAACTGCAGATTACATTAAAGCACATTTGCTTACAGAGCTTGACAAATTACAAATGTATAACAATCCCTGACATGTCCCCAGGATAACTGTCACTGAACTAATTATTCCACGTTGATAAGATCAGACAATTTTCCTTTTGTCAATATGCCTCAGCAAGCCAGTCGTGATAATGAACAGAAAAAACCTGCATTTTTTTTCTACCTATATCATTTTGTCTTGCTGTTGTTTTTTCCTTAGTGTGTTGATATTTGCTCATATTTGGAAATAGATGATCTTTGCAGTTTTATTGACACAGAGATTCTTAACATTTGTATGATGATTCCATTTGTCCTTTCCTCCTGCACCAAGTGCTGGGTACAGCAAGGAACGTGATTCTCTTTCCACATTATACTTACGGACAGTTTTGCAGAAGTTTCCTGTAAAGTGTGCTGCCAGATCCAGTTAGGATTCTGCAGATAACTCTTAAAGGAAAAAGCCTGTTCCACCAGCTGACAAGCTGTTGTCGTGATCCTGCTCATTTGTATTAGCAAAACTTCATCCACCTACAGAATATGTCTGCTCTGCCTATCAAATACCTTTCAACTTTTTATTTTGTTCTAATTAAGTGCCCTAGTAGATGAATTTGCATGGTGAGCCACAATCTATCTCCTGCTGGGCTCCAAGAAGAGCATTTTTTTTCTTGTTACTTGAAAGAACAAGAAGAATATTTATCTTAGTCTTCTTTCATATCCATTGTATTTATAGCCTATTTCCAATCTATATTGTTTTGCCCATTTCTTGAAGTCCTCCTCCTGAGAGAACACTATGGACTAAACAACATCTTTCATGTGCCTACTGGTACTCCTCTTTCTAGTTCCTTACGTCCTCGAGCATGAACAAGCACCTCTCTATGCCAAACTTAATTTTGGTTCAGTTTAAAGATGAATCCTGCAATAAAGTCTCCTTACTTAGGCTTCTTCTGTTGCTTCCAGCAACACCGCATCTTGTTTCTGCAGTGCCTGAGATTCGGGACAGTCTCTGTGCTTCTAAAGCACGAAACATATATTTTTTTTAATCAATGTAGTCAAATCATTAAAGAACCAGGCAGGAAGAGAAGTACTGTAAGCAGTGAGATTATTAACAAGGTGCATCCAACATCTCCAAAGAGATGCTCCCCAACCACTGCCATCAGCAACCTCTCTACAGTATCTCTTGTTCAGACCTGTATTTCCCCTGGCCCAAATACAGCACTGTAATTTCATCCCACAGCATTTCCCGGTAGGGTACAACTCAGCATCTCTTGTGGCTAGCTGGGAACCATGCGCATACCAATTTGCAAGTTAACCTAGAGGCTGAGTTCTCCTTGCCTTCACTGCAGTATTGGGGAAGATAGGACTTACCATTTTTCTTATCTTAAACCAGACATCAGCGTTATCTGCTACTGTTTTTACTTGGTACTGGTCAACAGAGTCTAAAGTTACTGGGTGGGAGAACACCTGCAGGCTACTTTCTGTCTGAAAAACATCTAATAAGGGTGTAAGGGAAAGGCACTATGAGCCAATTAACATACACAGATGTTTTTGGTTTTTTTTTTACTCCTTATTATCTCTACCTCCACATTTTGGTGTGAAAGCCATCTTTTCTCGTGATTTTCTTCAGGATTATTGTGTTGCAAAGATTACAGTTTCTGGCTTTCAGTTTGTAGTCTATTAAACATGTATTGCTATGGCAGAGGGACTTTAGTTTTTAATTTTATTTTTAAGGAGAATGCTGTTTACGACATTTTTTATAGCATTGATGATTGGAGGACAGAGAATAGTCCCCCAGGGCACATGAGAGGGCTTCAGGTGTATGACAGTTTACAGTTGTAACACCCTTTCAGAACACAGGTTTGTTTCCCATTTTGAGACTTAGAGCTACGTGGCCCAAAGCTCCTACTGCCACGGGCATGATCCAGCCTGACCCTGCAGGGAGGAAGCAAACATTTTCAGTTGCTTTTCTTGTCAGCTGGAATATGTTCTAGTAATGAGTACAAGAGCTGGAAGCAGGGAACCATTTTCCCTTTGTAGTCTCAGTACTGATGAACAGACAGCAAAAAACTGAAAACTGAAAGGAAAAAAAAAAGCTTCCTGGCTTCAATGCAGAAGCCTAAATACGTGGTAGGTTTTGCATGGTTCAGGTGGTAGCACTGGAAAAGGAACACAGGAAAATGCTCAAGACTATAAACTTTGCTGGGGTGAAAACAGGCTGGAGGTCTGCAGGCAGAGGAAGACAAGCTGGAGCCCAGGAAAATGAGAAGAGAAAAAGATTTTAAAAAAATTGGTTGCAGTGGCAACCTTTCAAATTCAACAAGAAGTCCGAGGAAGGAAAAAAAATTGAGGATGGAGGCAAGGTTTCCAAAAGGAATGACAAAATATTTAGATCTAGGAAAGCAGAGAGACAATGACTGAGACAGGAAGGTAGTAACTACAGCCACTACAGCCAAGTTTTAAGGAAGACTTATTTTAAAGGACCAAGTTTATAGAATAAAGGCTGTATTCTATTCCAGATTACAACCTACCTGTCTCTCACCAAGAAAATTTTTCTTGATTGGAAAGCAGAGCACACACCTGGCTAGCACTCAGCTAATGGGGCATTAGGAGGAAAACAGATTACTTCAACACTTGGGAAGGAAAGCATTGCCAACACCAAATCCAGTGGTAACATTTTTCCAAAACCCAGCACTTTGTAATGCACGTTTTCCTGCACATTTTGGGTTTTTTTTGATGACAGGCTCTATTCTTGGTTTACAAGGACTAGGTCTGTATGACGGGACACATAGCAACACAGTGGGTGTGATTTCGAACATGTCATGACAATTATGTGAAGTAGGTGACTACTGAATTTATGGAATTTGTGTTCATATCTGGTCAAAGGAAATAAGAGTGTTTCAGTTGACTATGTCAAATTCCTTATCCTGCTGTTACACAGACTTGCACCCTATGGACCTTCTCAAACATCACTTCACTAGACAGTTAGGGCAGGGGCTCCTTATCAGGTCCTAGAACAGATGTGAGCCATGTGAGCCATTTCTACACAGACACAGACGTTGCTGCCTGAAGCCGAAGACAGGCACCTTCTGGACAGGCCATCCTTTGGGGCCATGGTCTCATCACACCATTAGAAAACAGCTCTTGTGAGTACCTCCAGTTTCACCTGTTGGAAGTGAGCAAGCAGAAACATTTTTGGGAGATACCCTGTGTACCTTTCCTAAACTTCCACAGAAAGTTACTCTTGAGTTTCCTGAGGACCCCATTTCTCCACGAAAACCTGCAACGGTTCATTACTTCCTATTATCCAATTCATTAATGAAAAAAGTGAACAAAGGCAGCCTCTGTACCAATTGCTGAAGAACGCAGTAGTAATCAGACACCAGCTGGACTTTGTATCACAGATCATGGACAGTACTCCTCCAAGCCCAGACAGTCAACTAATTTTCCATTCTATCCCTAAGTCACTTATCCAAATGATTTTTCTCCAATTTGGCTACGATACTATCAAAAACCAGGTCAAGAGCCTTGTAAAACAACGTTTTCTATACTCCCCTTGTCCACAGAATCTGTTGTCTCATCATAAAAGGCCATCAGGTTGGTAGGTGGGATTTACCCTTTGTAAATTCACCCTGGCTGTTCCGAATCACCTTACCATACTTAGGTAGACATGGCTTCAAGGAGGATTGTCCTACAATCTTCATAAAGAAAGGGGTCAGGGTGCTGTAAGGGATCAAAGGAGCAAAGAAAAGACTGCAATTGCCTGCCTGGGGCCCTGGTAAATCATAAAAGGCAATCATCTGCCACAGGCCTTGTAAGAGCCTAAGGAAACAAATAGCTTGTCTCAAACATCTCAGTTGTAAAAGACTGCAATCATCTGCTGAGGAACCCCTAATCTGACCCCTTTGCTGATAAGAGGCACCACCTATCCCTGAAATTCTGATAATGAAGAAGACATTTTCATGCTAATTGAAGAAGGTTAGGTGGAGACCTGAGGACTTTTGTTTATAAAAAATGAACACTGAGAAGGCATGCACCTGCCCTCAGAGGACTCCCAATAGGCAGACCATTGCTAGATCCAAGGGTGGTGATATCTTTCTGAAATCTTTCCTTTCTCTTTTTTCCTTTTCCTTTTCTTTCCTCTTCAAGCATCTCTCTCTGTCTCTAACTATACCCCTGGCACATAAGGGTAACATCATTAGAAGTTTCTTAGTATCAATAAATGATTATTCAAATTTTTAGTATTAATAAGCAACTGTGGAGTTTCGGATAGAGGTTGTTACTTAGTTTTGGTATTGTAATTGTGATACTGTTACACTGCTTGTAGTTGTTATATCGTTGTAAGTTTTAGTGTTGTCAGTTGGTGGTAGTATTGTCATACGTTTTCTTTGACAAGTCATTTGTCTCCTGTAATCCCGCTATATTTTTACATCTTTTAATAAAACTATTGTTTAAATGAACCTCTCAATGCATTGTTCTAGGTTACTACACAGAGATCCAAAAGTGAACCTTGCCCTCACCCATTGAGTGGGATGGGACAGCTGGCTGACCAGCCTTCTGTCCTTCTATAGGTCATCAAAGACCAGCTGGAGTGCATAGAGCTCCACCTGGGGTCAGATGAGGAGCCAACACAGAGCTGTGGGTCAGGATCAAAGGGAGGGCTGGGACAGGGGACATTGTAGTGGGTGTCTGCTACAGGCCACCTGACCAGGGAGAGCAAGTGGATGAGGCCCTCTACAGACAGATAAGAGCAGCCTCACGCTCACAAGCCCTGGTCCTCATGGGGGATTTCAACCATCCTGATATNACTAATCCGTATGTAAAAAGAAAATGAGGTTAGGAAAATATTAAGTGTGGTAACTACTGTGTGAAATGTGAGACGGCAGCATGATTCAACACAGAAAGCTAAAAAGGTCTTGATACAACAATTCATTTTCAAATAACTGATACTTTCAAGGTGGGAAATGAGATAAGTTTTTATGATTTGCATAAGAAAAAAATCTTTAAAATTAAAATAAAAGGAAATTAAAAATACAGTAGACTGCTTATTCCAAGAACTATACCCCTTCCTCTCTGCAAGATACACCACCAGTGTTTTTTTGGATTAACCAGCAAAAATTTAGCAATTATGAAATGCATATCTTCTACGAAAGCTAAAACTTGATTCCAAATAATCATTCTCTTTTTCTCTCTTGGTATATACAGTTGAAATAGTATTTATTTGTTAACCAACAAGTAAGATGTGAAACTAATTAGCTTCCAGCCAAAATGAATAATTAAGAAACCTGGGTAACAATTAGTAACAATTGGTCATAATGAATAATTCTCCATGTGTATTTCTTACTAATTAAACTTCATGAACAGAATATTAATGTCACTGAATCATAGAATGGTTCAGTTTCGAAGGGACCTTAAAGATCATGTAGTTCCAACCCCCCTTCCATGGGCAGGGACATCTTCCACTAGACCAGGTTTCTCAAAGCCTCATCCAGCCTGGCCTCAAACATCTCCAGGTATCGGGCAACCACAACTTCTCTGGGCAACCTGTTCCAGTGCCTCACCACCCTCATAGTAAAAAATCTTTTCCTAATATCTAATCTAAATCTACTCCTTTCAGCTTAAAACTGTTACCCCTCAACCTATCACTACACTCCCTGATAAAGAGTGCCTTCCCTTCTCTCCTGTAGGCTCCCTTTAAGTAGTGGAAGGCTGGTATAAGGTCTCCCCAGAGCCTTCTCTCCTCTAGGCTAAATAATCCCAACTCTCTCAGCCTGTCCACATACAGACAGAAGATGGATAGAAGTGGTAGCTCTTCCTGCTGGCATATAAAGTTTCCTAGAAAGGAATGGGAAGAAGAGAGAAGACAGACAGCAACAAGATAGGATGTTGCACTTCCCCATCCTACAGTTCTGTATCTGTCACAGCTCAGCAAGGACCAGCTGTTCCCGAAGGGCCAGGGGCCAGTAGCTGAGGGAGATAACATGACTGGTAAGGTAGGGGCCTCACCAGCCCAGGCCCCATCCTCACAGCACCCAAGCAAGGCAAGCAGGACAAGGATGGTAACTAGGGTCAAGTCAGAGCCCAGATCACCATGAAACCTTGTGGTAATGAAGGAGAGTCAATGTGAATTCAGGAAGTCAATCCATAGGCCAGTATCGGATCCAGTGACAGTAACCAAGGTCAGGCATAGTCATGACAGACAGACAGCTTCATAGTGATAACATAAATCTGAGGCCAGGCAGGAAGACTGTCCATGGGCCAAAGTCTGCATCAATGGGCAATGTCCATGCCCACGTACAGGCACAACTGTAACAGAGCTAGAGGCAGGTAGACCTTGAACATCACTCAGGCAGGGACTAAAGCCTAGGCTTGATCTCAAATGGAGTTCCTGGGCCCAGGAGCAGGGGTTGGGGCTAGAATTCCCACATATAGATGATCAGGATCATAAATAAAGACCTATTAGTGTTCTTGGAGCTGTAAGAGGATCTATGGTTTGTACAAAGTAATCCTACTGGTGACATTCACATTGTAAGTTCCTGCCTCGTGGGTATCTTCAATGCCAGTGAATGTATCTTCAATGCCAGTGAATGTATCTTCAATGCCAGTGAATGTCTTCATGCCTACATGCGTCAGTTCTCTTCAGGCCATGTAGCACTATTTTTTCATATCTTGCCTGGACAAGGCCAAGGGCTGGTTGTACTGTGTCCTCAGTCAGCACCATAAGGAGCAGGAGAAATGACAACTGAGTTAAGAGCATCTGTCACAGTCCTCTTAGCATGCAGGTGCAAGCAGCAATTGTGCACTAAGTGTAGCACAGGCTAGAGGCCAGCCCTAAGTGCAAAGTACTTTAAGTGCAAGGTTTCTATAGTAAGCTACTGAGGCAACACATGAAGCAAGCAGAAAGGATGTGGCCAGTCTATTCCAAAGATCCTAGCCATACCGAAGCAGCATAGCCACAAGTCACCAATAAACATAGTCACAGAATCAAGATTCACTCGTTGGTAAAAGAGAGGAAGATGAGGTAGCTGAATCCACTGGGACTCAAAAATTGGTGTTCTCAATTATTGGGTGAACAGGGTCAGCAAGCAACCTTCTCCCACTATTTAAAATATAATCGTCATGGGTCAATGGATTGAATAATTTCCTATTGAAAATAATTTACTCAAGCACTTAAGTCAGCTTCATGCAGAACAAAACCCAAAATAAGTTACTGACAGGAACTATGTGTTGTTTGTACTGGGTACACTTAAGGCTGCAATGAATCATCCTTAATGCAGGCAGTGTAATATAGGCACTAAGCTCCCCAGAAAATGCAAAATAAAATCTTCTCAAAGTTGCCAACATTATTATCAAATTCTCCAGCAGCAACATTCCGCGCAGACTTAATGGTTGGGCATTCAGCCACAAGAGAAAAAAAGTTATTAGGACAGCTGTGCCAGACAGGAAAGGAGTTACAAACCTCCCAAACAGTTCCTTAGTTTGAGAGCAGAAATGATGGAAGGGGAGGACTTTTTTCCTGCAAAAACGTTTGTTTTTAATTCAGCATACAGACAGAGCTAGGAAATTAAAATGTTATGCTCCACCAGGTAATTATATCCAAGACGCCTAAAAGCATGCATCTTCAGGAATGGAGTAGTGCTTGCTGAAGGCTTTTAAAGTACTCATGAGAATTAATCAATTCCCAACTCCAAGCCAAAGCAGAGAAGAAAAAAAAAAGATGCTGAAGAGAAAAACACGCCTGATGTGTTTTCTGGAGTACATGCTGTTAGGAGTTCATTAGAAAAAGCTTGGACTCAAGATCAGTGCTCACTTGCAGCTATGAAACCTTTTAAGAAGGAAGATCTGGCACTTCTTTTAAAGCTGTTTTTCATCTACAGGAATATTTTCAATGCCTATTTAGGTAACTGCAATAAGCACAACTTTCTACTTTTAAACTAAAACAAGACAAGGCATAGCCTTCAAAAGTTTATTTCAAGTATAAAAACTGTTCACTGAGATATCTACAGAGTTTTTACTGTCAGTATAAAGGTTTAAACAGATAGAAAGAATCCAGTATCAAATTTCTGAAAAAATATGATTCAAGATTATGAACAATAATGAAAAGGCACTTTAACAAGAGATATCCAGCAACAAATATAACTCTTATGTCACAATGAATGTTTTGTTAAACATTATCTAACACTTTATAAACAAAGAAATTTATTACAGTCTGGTAAAAGTGAGCAACATAGATCGGACAAGAGCAAATTCAAACTCCCTGCACTTCAATAATTACACTTTTCTTTCAAGTGAAAAGAAAGCAGAGAGAGGAAAAAAAACCCACAACACCAACAAGAGAAGAGAAGTCTTCAGTCAAAGTTTACGGCATTTTGTTCAGATGAAGAACTCAAAGTTCCACAAGAAGAAATGTAAGTAAACAGGGTAGCAGCATAAATACTTCACAATATCCCCTGATCTGTATGTTAGATTTGAGAGTTTTATACTTGTATTCCCAGTCAAAAAAAAAAAAAAAGGTTTCTATAAAAATAGAAAGCCTTATTAGAAGCACAACAATCAGACTAACATAAGTAGAAAATAAAGGTGTAATGCTTGGGAATCCACTGCAATCCCTTTCCAGTAGCAATATTCTTCCACTGCCAGCAATGGAAAGTACCGCAAGTAGAAATCTTCCACAACCAGAAAAGAAAACAGACTATAACAATTTAAATTAGTTTCATTTTTTCTGGTTAAGATTCAACTCACTCCTGTATCTTTAAAAAAAAGAAAGAGAGTCAAACATGCCAAAAAGAAACAATACGTTTGCGTTGGCATTTTCAGCACCAAAGCATATTTGTGCAATAAATAAAGAGTAAGATCTTAATCATTCACAAATACGGGGCAAATGGGGAAAAAATTGCCAACACCCCAAAAGAAATTTTTTACAATTATTCAGAAATATGAAGTAAACAGAAAAAAAGCATTTCAGTGTTTGCATTTTTTTCCCAGTGAAAATGAATAAGACCTATGATACAGGAGTGCTATCAAGGCTTTTGCATCTTTTTTTCCAGATACATTTTCCTGTAGGTCTGAAACACCTCTTTTGAGTCTTTGACTGGAATATGAAGAGCCTCACCATCTCCATCCAGGATTTGTATAGCTGTATCAAGTGGAATACTGTCCTCAGCTGAAAGACAGACAGAAAAGCAGGTTAAAGCAAAAGAGTCTCAAATGACTCTACTTATCCATGTGGTACTTAAGGCCACCCACTGTCAAAAAGGATGCCAAACACTTCCTTCCTAAGGCACCTCAAATTTAAATCAATCTCCAATGCATCTTTAAGCACCAAATGGTCATTTGAGCATCTTTGTAAGAGACACTTCTAAAGAATATTAAGAAAGGTGTGAATGAAAAACATGCATTTGTGAAAGTAATAGAAGAAACAAGAGGAAGGGCTAAAAGAATGGCAGACACCAATAGCCAAGGACACATTCAACAGCAATAAAAGATGTAAACAAAGCAAAATGTGTTGCCTGCATCAAAACCACAACACAGATAACTTGTCAGCAGAGGACTCGCACTCTGATAAGAAGAGGGTGGCAGCAAGGTTACAGCATGATGAATGCACCATTTCGCTTCCTGTTAGACCACTAGGAAAACAAGACTATAGCTAGAAAGATACTTAAAGCAAAGAATCAAAGACAGCAGGGAACAAGCTCGCCCAAGATTTACAAAGGATGGAACATCCAAGATCCCGAGATGAAAGATGCCACTGTTGTAACTGTTGACTCCTAAAGGGTACAAAAGACTATCCAAAAACTAATTTCCCAGTCAAAAGAAACAAGGAAGATGTGGTAGTAGCACCACTTTTCCTCTGTGCGTCAAACAAGTAATTCTGTCCAGATCACTGGGACACATAGGTCCCAGTACTTGTGAGCACGGGTGTCACCTTACTGTGAAAGATAAATAAAATAAAAAAACCAAACACTTTCTGTCTTTATAGTCACATACTAGATTTTGTTATGTTACTTCTTACATTTTAAAGTAGGACAGATCTAGCTCGGTCTTTACCTACAGTTTAAAACTGTTGAATCTTGTCACCAGTGCTACCTCTGATTCAACTGCATAAGCCATATGCAGTAAAATTCCAACAACATATTCTTAGAGCAATAAAAATCTCCACAAATCTTTGAAACTCATATGTCTACTCTACAGTATCCATTGCAGCCACAGAGCTGGTAAAGAATAAGTTAAAGTACTTTATTAAGATTTGCTACTGTAAAGGAGCACTTTAAAGCAAGCAAGGACTATTTAACTTATATTTCAGAAGGGATAATCAGTGGTCATTTCACCTGTAGAGATCTCTTCCAGCTTTTTTTGCTTCCCTGAATTACATTTTAACCAATCTTCTTTTTTACTCTTGACACCTAAAGAGAAAATTAAGAAAATGTTTTTGAGGTTCCTATATCACACACATCTTGGTCTCTAGCCAGCATCAAGTTTTAACACATATACTAGCACATGCCTAAGGAAATTTCCTTTGGGTTTAAAAATAACTGCAAGGGTTGGTAAGTACAACCTGAGATTTGGTTTTATTTAAAAAACAAATACAGCATTTGACACAAATACGCTTCACAATGCAGCACATAAAATGTCAAAAGACTGGGGACAGGGAGGAGGAAAAAAGGCAGCTTAAAGCAAAGATGGTGAAGGTTACTCAGACTGTGTGCAGGATATGTCTGGCCCAAACACTCTCTTCCTCAATGCTGCCAAGGATCTTTCCCTCCTCTGCCTACGCAGCCAGATTCATACACAACCAGATGAACACTGAATACAAACCAGATCAGCTTTGGTAACTATGCCAAGGGAATCTGCTTGCTATAAACAAGCCAAGCTATCTTCTACAAGTAGGTTAGAATATCTTCTTGCAAAATTACTTGAAGCTGACATGCTCTAAACTACTCCTAACTTTATTCTGTAAAACTTAAGGAAAAAGAATAGAACAATAAATTGAAGGAAAAGCCTCATGTTATTTTTCACCTTAACACACAGCTACAGTCTGTCAGAAAGCTAGCTAAGCTATTTCAACCTTCACCTTCTACAGCACCACGTTTTCACTGGCTGTAGTTTTGTATAAAATGAATTTTAAAAGGAGTACATACTTCTTACTTGCAAATCAATTTACTTATAAATTAATAATCAAGATAGCATCATACCTGCCACAATGGCTTTCTCTCTTTCCAGGGAATTCTCTGCAGATAAGCTTTCTTCATCAGTTGGATTTCTGAACAGTATCTCTGGACACAGCTTAAATTCAAGTACTTCCCGTTTGCATGACTTCTCGGCTTCTGAGAGAGAAGCATCTCTTTTTGCATCTGGCCTGTTTTGTGACACTTTGGGCTTTACATGCAAGACAGGTCTGACAGGCGATGTCTCCAATTTTGTCAGATATATGCGTTCCTGTGCCATACGTTTAAATGCAACTCTGTTCAGGTAGTGTTTTTTTGGTTCCCTTTGAAGATGCAATTTTAATCTGTTATTTCTTCTATTTAAGTATAGCAGGTTTTTATCAGGAAACATTTTCTCAGAGCACTTGTCTTTGTTTTGACCATCAAGTTGTCTCTCTTTGTTCGAAATGTAGTTTTTAGAGACAGTCGAAGATCGAGCCCTTTTTCTCTGCAGTTTAAGCACAGAGCGATCTGCTAATGAATTCTTTGGTTTCCAGCCATTTTCTCTATTCATTTTTTTAGCTTTGTCAGTATTTATCATGCAATTATGTGAAAGCTGCCTGGAATCCTTTGCTTCAGATTGTTTTAGTTTTTCCTCTTCCACTTTTGTTTTCTTAGGCTCTCTTTTCCCGATCATATTTTCCTTTCTCTTACGTTTGTACGACTGCTCCTGTGAAGGATGAACTTTCATAGATTTATGCTGAGAATATTTGTGGTTTCTTGACTTTGAGTCTGCAGTGCCAAAGCTTGGGAACTTTATAGAATCAGCACAATAACTATTCAGCTTTTCATTATTTATTTCTGCTGATAATTTGTCTCTCTCTTTGGTATTAATTCCTACATTTTGCCCAAGTATCTCCTTTTGTTTCTTACAGTTCTGTTCTTCAGCCAAGTTCTCTTCACAGGTGTTAACTTTTTGTCCTTGATTGATTTCAGCATGCTTAATTTCAACAGCTTCTGACTTTGTAAATTTGTGAATGTCTGTTTTGGATTTCAAAGCCAAAGCTGTTTTGGTTTTATCTTTTGAAAAGGACTCAATTTTGAAAACTCTCTCTTTCTTTTTGGATGATTTTGTCATGTTGTCTGCATCTGTATTACCAGCTTTCTCTGACAACTCTTCTGAGACTTTATCAGAATTCAGTTCTTTGCCTAACAGTGGGATTCCTCTGTCGATTTGCAGCTCTTCCTTACAGCTGCTCGTTTTAGATTTATCAGCATCCTGGTTTTCAGCAGAATTAAGTAGTCCAATTTTTTCCTGTTGTGTTGTAAGCAGTTTGTATTCATTATTCACTGTTAGCCTAGCTTTTTTGTTCATTTCAGAGGTGTGTTTACAAATATCTCTTTTACTTTTGCTAACACTGTTTGGGATTTTTTCAGAAATTGACAGGTTTCCCACTGCACAGGTGTTCTTCACTGCAGCATCAGAGTTACCATTGGTTTCCTGTCTCTCTGCAGAGCTGGTATTTTCAGCTTTTGAAAGCTGATCATCATTTTTCTCTGAAACAGACGTTACAAATTTACAGAGGCACTGTGGCACTCCATCTGCTACAGGTAGTGAACCCACTGAAGAACCTCCAGGGTTGGAGGTTTTTTGTGGTGGTGGTTTCTTCTCACATAGACTCTGACTAGGCTGAATGTTGCCTTCAAGGTTCTCTTTCTCAGCTGAAGCCTTTTCTGACTGCTGACCTGCCACTCTCTTGCTGTCACTAGAGGAACACTGATTGTGTTCAGGAAACAGTTCTTGCATCTGTTCAGAGCTTAACACTGCAATTTTAATCTCATCTACTGGGTCCTTCAGATGAGAATTCTTGTCACTGATTCGAGTCTCTTTTTGGGGTTGAGTCTCCATCCGCTGAGCCACAACATCATTTTGTACTGGGTCTTTTGTTAGCATATCACCACCTTCAATGCCATATGGAAACTCTTTCACTAGTTCAGACAGCTGACTGTTTAGACATTTAACAGGTTCTGCTCCAAAAAGGTTCATCTCTTTTTCTGTGCTACTCCTACCGGACATATAATTTTGTTTATTGTTGTCTCTTGGAACAGTGAATGCATTTGTTTCAGCAGTTACGCTGATCGAGAAATCTAGTGAATTCTGAGCTAACTCCTGGTTTATACTAGCAAGGATTTCCGAGTCATTTTCAGGATGCTTGAAAGATGCATTGAATGACATTTTTTGTTCTGAGGTAGAAATTGTTTTAAGAGGATTGTCACTGTTTTCTTTCTGCAAATGACTAGTTGTGATACTATCCAAAATCTTACTTACTTTACTCCTGCAGATTGATGATCCTTCAGACATCTTTTGCAGCAAGTTCTCTCTTTGAGGAGTGTTATTGCTCTTCTCATTTTTATACAAGTCCAGCTGTTGCTCCTTTTGCCTTGGGTCAGATGCATCTCCTTCTGTTGAGGTACCATTTAATGCATGCGCCTCAGGGACTGACCTAAAGATATTTGCTATTTGTGGATTATAAGATGTATCACCTTCAACAAGAGAACATACACTAGAAATACAAAACATCTGTTCTTCCAACACAGCTGTGGATGTATCTCCTGCCTCTAACACAGTTTGCTTGTCTTTACGGTCTCTTATACCTTCTTGAAAGATTTGACTAGAAATATTTATGCCCAGTTGAGGAAGAGAAGGCTTGTTTTGTAATCCAAACTGCAGATTTTCTCTGGCATCTTGTGCAGACTCACTAACTTTCCTTTGTTTTTCATTTGCGCTCACACTGTTTTTTACTATTCTGTTTCCATCAGCTAATTTGGTCTGTTGCAAATGTGAGTCCACGTTCTGTACCAGAACATAATCACTGGGTGATGATTGAACAGTTTCTTTTGTTCCTTCATCCTTTTTCCCCTCTTCTTGCAAGCTACAATTGCCTCCAGAGTCAGTGACTGGACAGGTTTTACCTGCAGATGTTGGACACTTATATGCCTGCTCACTCTGTGTCCTCTGATCTGAAAGTACTAAGGGAGAGACAACTGCAACTTGGAGTTCAAAACTTTTTACTAAATTGCAACTCAATGTATCAAGTTTTTGTCCTACAGAAGCAGTTGTTAAAGGCAAAACTGCTTCGTCTGTACTACCCAAAACATTATTTTGTTCTCTGTCTTTTGTGGTTTCACTGTAAGGTGAAATCTGATTTGGTGTGGGGCTCTCATTTGACTGACTACCTTTCACACTTACAGATTCTGACGGATGTTTTCTCCACAAGCCCAGGCACGCAGTTAGCTCTTCCACAGAGTAACTATAATTGTTCTGTTTAAGAGATGTATTTTCAATAAATGGCGTTTTTTTCTGAGCTACATCACTCTGTAATTTAGCTTCACCAGATTCAGTTGTTTCTGATGCAGGAGAGTTTGTGTGAACCACAAATGCCTGCTCACCTTTCAAACTTTCTACCTTCTTCTCACTGGGATCTTTTAGTAAGCTTTCACCTGAGACAGATTTATCTACAAGTGGTTTCTCACCACACAGGAGACTCGTCAATATTTTATCAGCTGTAGCACCAGCTGTCTTCTCTTTTAATACATTTGTGCTGCTCAATACAAACTGAAAAAATGATGAGTTCTTGGGGTGAGCTGGCACATTCTTTGATGCAGTTTTGATAGAGCTATCCACTTCACTAAAACCTGAAGCATTATTCAAGGATGTCACAGTTCTTTGCGAAGAGGCTAAGGCATATTCATCCCTTTGTTCCGAGATGGAAGTGCTCTCAGGATTATTTAACTGAGCTGGGAGTTTACTCTGAGAGGGAACAGGAGCAGAGTTTGATGAAAGGTTTCCCTGTTCCACTTGAGGGTTACTTTGAGTCACCGGTAATTCTCTGTTGTCAGCATTGGCTACGATTTTGTAGTTTCTTTCTTCAGGTGAAGAGTTAAGTATTGGAGGCTCTGTCCTCACTACTTCAGATGGGGAAGGTGGTACATTTTGGTTGGGCACCCACGGAAGACTATTAGCAAAAGTATCTTCAAGGCTTGAAAGAAGTGGGAAAGTGCTTTTGTCATGTTCTGAAGCTGTTAAGAGTTTTCTTTTATAGTGATGCAACCTTTCAAGCAGGACACATTTTTTTTTAATGGTGAGCAGCCTTTGAGCTTCCCAAGCTAGTCTGTCCTTTGTAACTGTTCTTCTGTCTGCTGCTGCTGAAGAAATTTGAGAATTTAAAGGCCCATTCATTAAACTACTAGTCTGGCTTTCCTGAACTAAAGCAGGATCACTCGTTGGCTTTGAAGCAGACACCGAAGCAAGAGCTCCTATTTCTTGCACAATATCATGCAGTTCTTTGGCAATGCCAGCGGATGGCACAGACATTTCATTAAAAAGCTGATCTGCTGTCACACTTCCACTTGAAATACAAACATGCCTAGCTGATTGACTGACTTCTCCAGATTGCTGTTTCTGACAGTGTTGCTGAACACTGTTAAAACCAGAACCATTTTTTGGATCCGATGGGTGCCTCTGTTGGCTAAGGGTGTATCCATTAGGCACATTTTGAACTGCCTGTGGTACATCTATTGAAGATTGTGCTGCAGCTCTTGAATCGCAGTTGGCAGGCAACAACGATGGCGCAGAACATCCACTAGGAGCTTCTGATCCCATCTGACTTGGCCAATATTGTAGCAGCTGTCCATTTGCTGCAGTATTGTGATTCAGTGACTGTAAAGCTTTAAACTGACTGTTGGGA
Source organism: Syrrhaptes paradoxus (assembly GCA_013400615.1). Taxonomy (NCBI): domain Eukaryota; kingdom Metazoa; phylum Chordata; class Aves; order Pterocliformes; family Pteroclidae; genus Syrrhaptes; species Syrrhaptes paradoxus. The sequence goes on from VZTO01020426.1 coordinate 158,690, forward strand.
CGATGTATTTGGTTTTGGATGTGTTGTCCAGATGTACCAAGAGACATAGAATTATTCTGGGAATTAATGTTACTTTGATATAACATTGAGGTTCTCATAGAATTATGCTGCGGTATTTGCGGCTGCACAGTGTAATTGTTTGTGGTGACATACTGAGGTTCCCATGGTACATTCCTCACGTTATTGCCAGGATTAGTTTGAGAAGACAATGGAGGTAACTTTCTACGGGAATAACCGTAGGCATTAGAGTAGTTTGTCCAAGAAGTCTGAGTCATCTCTGCCCGCAATCGTGATGTCTGATTGGGAGGTTTTGGAGCTATTGGCACATAATGTTTATCAACTGAGATAAAACCATCATTACCAGCTACAGATGCTCCTGGTAAGGCCTGATCTGAAGCTCTGAATCCTTCAGCACTTACAAGAGAGAAGGCAACATTGCTACTTGGCAGATACACCGTTTGGTTGTTTCCAGCGTAAGTGCATGCATTTGAATAGTCATTTCTTTGAGGAAAAGCATGTGAATTAGAAAACAACTGAGTGTAACGTGCTTCTTCACTTTGCAG
>VZTO01020426.1:159355-178902 GCA_013400615.1 Syrrhaptes paradoxus
AAAAAAAAAAAAAATCAAAATCAAACCTTAATCTTTTGATCAAAACCTATTTAACTTACCAAGAAGTGATTCAGAATGCATTATGAACATAACCGTTCAACTTAAATGGCTAGGTAGAAGAGCAACTCCATTGGCACATTCCATGGACATCGATATTGTCAAATTGCATAAATTATTTCCCAGAACACAGTTAAGGTACAAAAAGAGAAAGCAGGAACTAATAACTCTATTGACTGCCTAATAAATTACAAAATCCTCACATTATTCTGCTAATTCTAGTGTCATTCAGCTTTTTAATTTAATGATAGATTCCTATAATCGCCCTCTCATCTGTAAATTATGGAAAAACCCAATGTGTTTGTACAACATGATACAATAAGTAATGCTTAAGAGCTGAGCATAACAAGCACCTACAGAATATTATACAGGTCAGAGCTTTCATACAAGAAGACTGGATTCAATTACATCTTCAAATAGAACAAAATAAAGGAGAAAATGAATTTGGATTCAGTAAAGATCTCTCATAAAAATGTGGCACACGTGTTTTTATTTTACATGCTCTTTCCTGACACTGTGGGCAGTTACTAATTTTTAAGAAACACAAGTCTGTGACTCTAGTTAACAGCACATTAAGCTACAAGCAAACCACCCCCAATTCTGTTTGGTAGCATTAACTTACTCAGCATGAAGCATGTAGATAACCTGATCACCTCTGCTATTGCAGTAAGTACACCTCCAGGAGGTGACAAGGTCACAAATCTCTTCATGTGTTATATTCCTTAATTTACATTGATCACCAATAAGCCCAACTGGGTGAGCACATGACTTCTGAATAACCTCTGGAAAGTTCTGAGAGACAGTGTCAGCAAAGCCATACACTATTTCAGTCTTCAAAAACTGAAAAGTGCAAAAAAACCACATGACAACCTAGAAGTATGAATACTGTCTACATCTCAATAAGTTCCTCTCAGTATGGTCAAACCTACCTAGGACAGAACAAACACCTTACTTTGTGGGGGGTGTTAGACAATTTCTCAACAAAATGTTTCAGGTCATTTCTCCCACATGACCCAAGGCTCCTGACTTTCTTTCATGGGCTCTTTTACATTTCAAGACTCCCAACTTCAAACTTAGGAACTAGAAGCATCACTCAGATCTAGCCTATAAGAGGCATAAAGTTAAAATTTTCCAGGTGTTATTATCAAGATTCAAAGATAGCTCTATCTTTCACTTTTTCTACTCTCAAAGGACATCAGTATATGGAATTCATAAAAAACAACAGTATTAAGGCAATGCTTACAGTGATGCAGGAATGAGAAAACAGGCTTTTGCATCCAAGCTAAAGGTTTTGGACTGCTAATGTTACACTGGATACTTCCTGAAAAATAATCAGGGGATAAAACAATCACGTCCTTGAATTACATAACTGCTGAAGAAATTTAAGACATTTATACATTCCAGAAACATGACTGAGATATGTAAATAAGACTAAGATGCCAACTGGTAGTAATTGTAAAATCCTCACTAAACAGAGGAGAAACTTTGACAACATGTACCATGCAACTTAGCCAAGGTCACTGTGTGAGGAGTAAAACCTTGGTTTTCTTAATTCAGCTAATAATGATAATCAACAAAGTTTGCAACTGTGATCACAACCTTAAAATTTTTTATAACTTTAATACAACAAAATTTGCTACCTTAAAAAGTGATATTTGGCAGGAAGCGCTTGTCTAAGGAAGAACATTTGCGAAAATCAGTATCAGTACAAGACCCTGAAAGGCGTACTCCTCAAACATGCCTGCTTCTCTCCTTCACCTGCTACTTTCTCACCTTGACCACAAACCTCAGAAACCATCAGCAACTACTACAAAGGCAACTACCAATTCTTCACCGACGGCGCATAAAAATGGAACAGACACACCCTCATTGAACATAGGAATAACAGCACAGCTCTTCAACAAATCTGTCATGTGACTAAAATGCCTACACCTAGACTTCTCCATCAGATAGTTTTAGGCATGTCTCTGGCCTCTGTCTTACGTAATGTCCCTGAATCACTCTGTAGAGACACATCACATTCACCTCACAGAGCCATCTGAGGGGAATTCGGGCCATCTATACAAAGACCAGTAAGTTCAACTGTTACGGGTTTTTATTCTAGAGGAAAAACAAGAATACATCCAAAAGTGGAAGGCTATGTTCACTTCAGTTTTCTAATAGCCTTAATCTACACAAAACATCTAGATTAATTTCTGGTAGGAAAGACCTCAACTTTCATTGGTGATGTTTGTTATTGATTATTACTTCTTAGAGGCTCTCCTTTAGGAAAATAAATGAAGCCTAAAACCCAGAACAAATTGTTACAGGCTTTTGGTCTATTGGATTGGGTAAGACTCCAGCAAAGATTTAATACTTCATTCACTGAACACTAACTTAACATTAAAGTCTGTACACCTGCACACTGGAGCCAGAAAACACCTGAACAGGGAAAAGCAGGGAGGGTATGAGACTCGGCAACGTTGTGTCAGACTCCTGAGACGCAAACCAAAATCACAGTAACAGTTAACCCCCAGAGGGTATCGAAGGCACACCCAAAAACCAGTGCACTGTCACGAGTCAAGAGGATAGCAGGACATGCAGCTACATGCCTTGTCCTACACATTGTTGGAAGAGAAAGTCAAAATAAATGCAGCAGAAGGCCACAGAACCATGGTGTGGGAAGTACTGTGCCAAGACTGGACACTAACTGAATGGCCAGCCCTGAGCAAACATTTACCATTTCTGCAGAGAGCAGCTTGGCAGTAACCAAACTGCTAATTTAGCACCAATGTATTTAGAATTTTGGTTAAATTATAGGTGCAACAATAGAGCGGGTAAGACAACTGCATAATGATCATCAGGTAAACTGCTCACTTGTCAATTGGTTTCTATGATTCACCAGGTAATATGAACAACTCTAAGAGTCGGTTAGAAGATCAGTATTGTCTCAATCTTGTCATCAAGGAAACGGTACCTCCAGTTAGACTATAACATCCCTTTTGATGGGCTCAATGCAACCTAGGAGCCAGACTCATGTTTCAGGCAGGCCTCCTATAGCAACTTATGAGTGGAATGAGGTTCCTATACATAAATGAGGCACAAACATTCCCAGAATGGAAGGCAGCATGGTACGAACAGACCAGGCCATTCTCCGTTGTCAGGGAGGGCCTGAGCAACCACATAACTGCTATCAAGGAACACGGATGTCAACTGCTGTCTCAGAAACAAGAGATAAAACTTAAACTGAACTTTACTCACTATAATGTCATTAGAATACCAAAACACACCTCCATCAGGAAGGCTACCAGCCTCTGAGGTAGACCACACCCCAGACACTCCCCTTTGGGCATGCTCAACAGTGCCACCTGGTAGAGGTGGAGATAGGAAAATGAGTTCTGGGAAAAGGTGGAGATTCCCGAGGCAGAGGAGGAGCAAGGTATGTAACTCAGCAACTTGAAGTGGAAGCTTTCCCCAACAAGGATCAACACCAATCATCAGGGCTGGCAGGAGGCTGCTGGATCCGGGACCATAGGGACACCTTGGACCCACAGTGGTAGCTATACTCCTCTTTCTTCGCTTTACTTTACTTTTTCTTTTCACCCCCTTTATCTGTCACATGTCACTTTACAGACACAGAATAATAAAGCTTTTACTGCTCAATTGAGTAGTGTGTGTTCACCTTAATTTTGCACTTTGAGATCTCAGTAAAGAACCAGTTCAAATGGAGTGAGCAAATGCAGAAGGCAGCAGGTTACTGAAATTAAAGGATGTAAAAACATAGCTCACCAACTATGGGCTAAGACCAGCAGCAGAGGATCAAAACATTGAAGATCTCTACTACCTGAATAATCAACAGTTATGGAGGTAAACACCCTTCTCCAGGCAGTGTCAACACACAAGGACAGATGTTTCTGGAGCCCTCATGCCATAAGCATGGTCTCTTAAGAGCCAATATAAGCATCTTGTGGACTGTAACAGGCTGGGAGAACTTATTCTGGGGTTGCTCCTGCAGCCAACCCCTGACAAACAGGCTAGATAACAATATCTGGTAAGATCGGAATTCAAGCGTGCATTCTGTGTGCGTGCATATGCCAAAGACTAGGCTACCCAGAGGGCATCTGCCCCAAGTTATCAAGTCAAAAAGAAAAGATGTTCATCAACCACCAACTGATGGTGTTGAAGACTAAGACAATCATCACCTGGATTAAACAGTAACCGAGGAAGCTCAGAGACGTTTTTTGAAACAAAAAAAAGTATACAAAGTAAGTATAAAAGAAGTATGATTTTTTTAACAAGAGGAAAACACCTTGGAGTGGATACAGGACTAGTCAAGCCCTGTGTGACACTGCCCAAAGTCACCCTTCCAATATCACACAACCTCTACCTGTGCCAGACAGAGCATCTTCTGCATCAGATGCTCTAAGGAGCCCAGCCGGTATCCAGCTAGAGGACTGACAGTGCAGGGTGCAACAAGTAGGGACCCACACTTCAGCTGTGTGTGTGCAAACTCATGGGATACCTTCTCACCAACACGGGGATCAGCAGGTTATAGGGAACATAGATCTGGAGCAACCCCAATTCCCACAGAAGGTTTGTACAAGAAGGTGGTTTGTGCTTGTAACCCATACATCAGGGAAAGGTGGAGAGAGAGAGGCATGTCACAGAAAAAAAGAGATTAGAATTTCCTGGGACAACAGAAGGGTGTTCAGCAGACTGTCATGGTTTAACCCCAGCCAGCAAGTAAGCATCACATAGCCACTCACTCACTCTCCTCCTCTGTGAGAGAAGGGAGAGAATCAGAAGGGAAAAAGGGAGAAAACTCATGGGTTGAGATGAAGACAGTTTAATAGGTAAAGAAAAGCTGTGTGCACAAACAGCAAAACAAGGAATTAATTCACTACTTCGCATCAGCAGGCAGCTGTTCAGCCATCTCCAGGAAAACAGGGGTCCATCACGCATAACAGTTACTTAGAAAGACAAGCACCATCACTTTGAATACCTCCCCTCTTCCTTCTTCTTTAAGCTTTACACACTGAGTGTGATGTCATATGGTACAGAATACCCCTTTGGTCAGTTGGGGTATGTCCCAGCTGTGTCCCCTCCAAGCTTCTTCTTGTGGAGAAGCTGGGAGGGCAGGGGCAGTATGAGAAGCTGAAAAAGTCCTTTGCTTAATGTAAGCATTGTTTGGCAACAACTGAAACATCAAAATGTTATCAACATTCTTCTCAGGACAAATCCGAAACATAGCCTCATACTAGCTACTATGAAGAAAACTAACTCTACCCCAGCCAAAACCAGCACATAGTGGCTATCTCCCCAAAAAAATTCTCTGGCAAAGGGGTCTCCCAGAACCTTGGAGATTATCCAGTTCCATTCTAAAGAAACTTAGAGCAAGGAGACTGAATTATCTGAAGGACTCAGAAAAGAAAGTGAGAGAACAACATTGAGCCAACTTCACTTTCTCATATGAGTAAACTGAAGCAAATTTATACCTGTCCTTAAGTCTATGGTGAGTGGAGTCAAGGTCCCTGGTATGGGATCTGGACACGCCTGCTCTCCTTCCTTCCTTCTGCTATCTACACTGATTCTTAAGAAGCCTTTTCAGGTTTACATGCATTAATAGAAAAGGACCCTGAATTTGAAAGCAGTGTTTGGGGCAGCACCTGCAGGGAATCAAAGCTGCTGTGATTCCAGGCCTGAGTTAGGGACTAGAAGATGGCTGCTTCTCCTGGGAACAAAAGGGAGAGGCCAGAGAACCAATTACCTTGAANAGAGGTGGAGATAGGAAAATGAGTTCTGGGAAAAGGTGGAGATTCCCGAGGCAGAGGAGGAGCAAGGTATGTAACTCAGCAACTTGAAGTGGAAGCTTTCCCCAACAAGGATCAACACCAATCATCAGGGCTGGCAGGAGGCTGCTGGATCCGGGACCATAGGGACACCTTGGACCCACAGTGGTAGCTATACTCCTCTTTCTTCGCTTTACTTTACTTTTTCTTTTCACCCCCTTTATCTGTCACATGTCACTTTACAGACACAGAATAATAAAGCTTTTACTGCTCAATTGAGTAGTGTGTGTTCACCTTAATTTTGCACTTTGAGATCTCAGTAAAGAACCAGTTCAAATGGAGTGAGCAAATGCAGAAGGCAGCAGGTTACTGAAATTAAAGGATGTAAAAACATAGCTCACCAACTATGGGCTAAGACCAGCAGCAGAGGATCAAAACATTGAAGATCTCTACTACCTGAATAATCAACAGTTATGGAGGTAAACACCCTTCTCCAGGCAGTGTCAACACACAAGGACAGATGTTTCTGGAGCCCTCATGCCATAAGCATGGTCTCTTAAGAGCCAATATAAGCATCTTGTGGACTGTAACAGGCTGGGAGAACTTATTCTGGGGTTGCTCCTGCAGCCAACCCCTGACAAACAGGCTAGATAACAATATCTGGTAAGATCGGAATTCAAGCGTGCATTCTGTGTGCGTGCATATGCCAAAGACTAGGCTACCCAGAGGGCATCTGCCCCAAGTTATCAAGTCAAAAAGAAAAGATGTTCATCAACCACCAACTGATGGTGTTGAAGACTAAGACAATCATCACCTGGATTAAACAGTAACCGAGGAAGCTCAGAGACGTTTTTTGAAACAAAAAAAAGTATACAAAGTAAGTATAAAAGAAGTATGATTTTTTTAACAAGAGGAAAACACCTTGGAGTGGATACAGGACTAGTCAAGCCCTGTGTGACACTGCCCAAAGTCACCCTTCCAATATCACACAACCTCTACCTGTGCCAGACAGAGCATCTTCTGCATCAGATGCTCTAAGGAGCCCAGCCGGTATCCAGCTAGAGGACTGACAGTGCAGGGTGCAACAAGTAGGGACCCACACTTCAGCTGTGTGTGTGCAAACTCATGGGATACCTTCTCACCAACACGGGGATCAGCAGGTTATAGGGAACATAGATCTGGAGCAACCCCAATTCCCACAGAAGGTTTGTACAAGAAGGTGGTTTGTGCTTGTAACCCATACATCAGGGAAAGGTGGAGAGAGAGAGGCATGTCACAGAAAAAAAGAGATTAGAATTTCCTGGGACAACAGAAGGGTGTTCAGCAGACTGTCATGGTTTAACCCCAGCCAGCAAGTAAGCATCACACAGCCACTCACTCACTCTCCTCCTCTGTGAGAGAAGGGAGAGAATCAGAAGGGAAAAAGGGAGAAAACTCATGGGTTGAGATGAAGACAGTTTAATAGGTAAAGAAAAGCTGTGTGCACAAACAGCAAAACAAGGAATTAATTCACTACTTCGCATCAGCAGGCAGCTGTTCAGCCATCTCCAGGAAAACAGGGGTCCATCACGCATAACAGTTACTTAGAAAGACAAGCACCATCACTTTGAATACCTCCCCTCTTCCTTCTTCTTTAAGCTTTACACACTGAGTGTGATGTCATATGGTACAGAATACCCCTTTGGTCAGTTGGGGTATGTCCCAGCTGTGTCCCCTCCAAGCTTCTTCTTGTGGAGAAGCTGGGAGGGCAGGGGCAGTATGAGAAGCTGAAAAAGTCCTTTGCTTAATGTAAGCATTGTTTGGCAACAACTGAAACATCAAAATGTTATCAACATTCTTCTCAGGACAAATCCGAAACATAGCCTCATACTAGCTACTATGAAGAAAACTAACTCTACCCCAGCCAAAACCAGCACATAGTGGCTATCTCCCCAAAAAAATTCTCTGGCAAAGGGGTCTCCCAGAACCTTGGAGATTATCCAGTTCCATTCTAAAGAAACTTAGAGCAAGGAGACTGAATTATCTGAAGGACTCAGAAAAGAAAGTGAGAGAACAACATTGAGCCAACTTCACTTTCTCATATGAGTAAACTGAAGCAAATTTATACCTGTCCTTAAGTCTATGGTGAGTGGAGTCAAGGTCCCTGGTATGGGATCTGGACACGCCTGCTCTCCTTCCTTCCTTCTGCTATCTACACTGATTCTTAAGAAGCCTTTTCAGGTTTACATGCATTAATAGAAAAGGACCCTGAATTTGAAAGCAGTGTTTGGGGCAGCACCTGCAGGGAATCAAAGCTGCTGTGATTCCAGGCCTGAGTTAGGGACTAGAAGATGGCTGCTTCTCCTGGGAACAAAAGGGAGAGGCCAGAGAACCAATTACCTTGAAAAGGCCACCCAGAGCAGGGCCATCAGCAGCTAACAGCTCTTCCTAGCTCCCTCCAGGCAACTGTGCCCCCAGGGAGACTGTGGTATTGTGCCTGGAAGGGCAACTGCACCATGATGCATCCCCAGCCCACATCCATCACAGATGCTGGGATCCCTGAGCTGTCAGGGAAGAGGGTCCTATTGATTCAGAAGCACTTGAGCCTAACAGCCCATCCAGACCATTTATTTTTTCTCCTGCCTACTCACCCTCAGGCACTGGCTGGGCAACCCTTCCTGCTTACCCCTTGCTGCTTTGGATCTGACCTATAAGTCAGAGAATTGCCTAGAAGCAGGCTGGAGCTTTGCATAAAACTTCACAAAATACACAAGACTAACAACATCTGCAATGTACTTGGTTGCATCACTTTCCTATTTTCCCATCGGAATTCCTTAGCACAACCAAGAGAGAAATGAAGTCTCTGGGGCAACATCCAGTTTTAGCTTTACAAACTCTGCTTCCAGGCCTCTGCTTTTTCAGTTTCAGTCATCTAAGATTTCAAAATTTCTGAAAAGACCACAGTATTTCCATTTCAAAGAGAAACTATGGACAAAGAGACTCCAGATCCAAATTCTTCTCTGCATCTGACACCTGGGGGTGGGGGAGCACTGCACAGCCAGGACAGGACAACCATGCTTTCCCCCACTGAGTCATGTAAAGAAGGGGTGGAAATGTGGGGTTAGTATTGTATTATATGGTATTTCTGAGCACACAAAGGAAAGAAGTGGCACAGAAGAGAGCAGAAGCAGGATGTGATACGTGATCAGCAAGTCAAAAGAGGGACAGTCCAACTAGAAAATTTTTAATTCCTCAAGCCCGTTGGCTGATTGAGTTATTCATCTGAAGAAGCCCTGCCCTGCTTCCAGCTGGCCTGCTGGATGCTCATGCAAGTCTTTGCAGACCCTAATATTAAGTTTTGCATTAAGTTGGATGAACTAAGCTTAGCCCAATACTGGTGAATTATTGGATTAACTGTCATTTTGATCAGATAAGCACACTACTGACTGACATTTGTTACTGCACTGTTATTTTAAGATAAACTGTTTACCCTAAAGCTGCTGGTGTGGTGTCTGTTACCATATCCCAAATCTAACTCAGCCAGACTTCTCCTCAAGCACCTCCACTCATGTCAACAGACAGATGCTGTACGGGCGCCAGCCTTGCAGGAGGTGTCTGAACCAACTGTTTCAGGGCCTTGCCCCATCTGTGGGCACCAGATGCTTTTATGGAGGGAACTACCTATTCTCTTCTTTGATTAGAGAAAGCCAGAAGGATAAAAAAGGATAAAGGGAAAGTTACCCTGCCGATTTCTCTTAGTTCATGATCTTAGAAACGCTGAGCACCATTCGAATGCGGCTGAACCCCAAGTTGGACTTAAAGTTCCCCCAGGAACTTTTTGAGGCTTTTTGAGCAACTTGATCTTGTGGAAGGTATCCTGGCCCATGGCAGGGGGGTTGGACTAGATGATCACTAAGGTCCTTTCCAACCCAAACCATTCAATGACTATACAAATACTCTCAAGCCCAGCAGGACACTTGTGCTGGGACAGATAAGACTCTTGCCATTGCCTGTGTTAGAAGCCCCCAGGTGTCTGCAGAAAAATAAGAGAGCCACACAGTCCCCATGGTGGTAGTATTTGCCTGAGAAAAACTTGGAAGCTGTCCAAAAGGGAGTTTCTGAAACAGAAATACATAAAGCTTTATATATTGATCAAGACAATTGGGACAAAAATATTCGGTCCAATCTGAATTCAGACAATTTATTATATCTCAAATTTTTCTCTTCTTGAAGCCTGACCAGACTTACGAATCAAATAAAGTATTAAAAGTGAATATGATGCTAAGGGAGGGATCACAACTATGTCTCTGTGTGCTCTTTCACAGGCATAGACCTAGCCAAATCAAACTAGTACTCTCACAAGTCTGTTACAGTGGGTTCTTTACCGTGTCATGCAAACATGTCACACGACAGGGGGATACCATCTGAATTTCAAACTCAGAACCCTGGATCCTCCTTTACTGTCTGAAATCCAACTACAAACTCCAGTGGAAAACACAGACTATCTTTTGGGCATCACTAGCATATGCTCAAAAATAAAGGCCCTAAGATGATCAAGGCTCTCTGACTGTTGCCTGGGCCAGTCCCACAGATTTGGGATTAAGCACAGGTAGGCTGGTTATCAATTACACTTTAGATACAAGTCCCTGTGCCAGATGAAGCCCTATCAGGTTCTCATCCCTCTGAGGGCCAGCACCAGCAGCACCCACTAGTCAAAAAGGGTCCAGGTCTACTCAGAGTCCATAAACATCAACAGGCACTAGCCTTACAGGCACAGTGCCCATTGCCAACTATTAGTAAAGTTAGTTTCTGCTATTCTGTCAGCTTTAGTTACCACCAAACTCTCCTATGCCTTACAGGGACTTCCCATTCAGAGGCAGCTCCCTGATAATCTTCATGCCCCTCCTCTGAACAAGCAGGTACTTATGTGACTTGGAAGAATCTCGTGCAACAGCTCTTTTGGATCCCAACTAGTCCTTAAAACAGGCAGAGTTAACACTGCTAACCAGTGTATCTAGACCAAACTCAGTGTGCTGCTCTTCTTGTCTGTCATTTATGAAGGATGTCTAGTCTGGTTCCACAGCTGAACTCTACCTCAGCTGAACATACACACACACACACACACTGACCTTAAAGGCTATTTGGAGTGCTCAACAGTACAGATGCAGAAGCCCCAGCCTATAAACTAGACCAAATGACTACCTCACTGCAAAATCTTCACTTTCCCTTATAGTCACCATTACTTAAATTGGGATTAGGACAGCAGCTGACCACAAACACTTCTACAGGAATGTTCAAAACACAGTTACAGCATNGTAGCCTGGCTCCACAGCTGAACATACACACACACACACACTCTGACCTTAAAAGCTATTTGGAGTGCTCAACAGTACAGATGCAGAAGCCCCAGCCTATAAACTAGACCAAATGACTACCCCACTGCAAAATCTTCACTTTCCCTTATAGTTACCATTACTTAAATTGGGATTAGGACAGCGGCTGACCACAAACACTTCTACAGGAACGTTCAAAACACAGTTACAGCATGTTCTAACTAAACCTTGAGGAGTAACTCAAGGGAACTTTTCTTCAGTTCTGAGCTGCCTTCAAGCCCAACCAAGGGTCCATGCTGCAGTAGCTGTAATCTTAAGAGAAGGTGACAACAGAATCCCACTTGCTGAAACTCATAAAAGTTGTCTGGAATAACATCACTGACACCAATTAACACCTGCAAGCCTGGCAACTCTTGGTAAAGGTTACATATAATGCAAATACAAACTTAGCTATAAGAGATGCTACTACTGAATGAACCTACCCTATCATATCTCTGGTTTTACACCAAGACGGATCTATGATCATCAACAGACCTGGCAAAGAAATAAAGGACAATAATAAGTAGACATTGAAGCTTGCATCCCTGACCTAGGATGGGGCTCATGTGTGAAGGGAATTCCTCTGGAACCTCCGACATGTACCTTAATTGCTCTAGAGGAGTCTGATATTTCTCAGGACACCCCAACAAACACAGTGAGACAGTACTTGTCTATGTCAGTAACAGCTGTGTACATTTTTGATCTTGAATGGTCACCAACAGCGACTGGAGCTTTGAATTTGATATTACATCCAGTTGCAGTTTTGTTAGTTTTGATTTTATTGTATTTATTGCTTATAATCACTCTGTATATCAAAGTTGGGCAAATAATGAACAAATTGTGTTAATGCAACATGTAAAACATATGCAATCAACTGATTACGTATGTGTAATAGTATATAGTTAGCATTCATTATAATGCTTAAGCTAAGCAACTCACCAAATAAGTGTACCCTTACCACTGATCTGCAATATGCTGCATACTTATGACAGAGGCAAGAGATAACCATACCACTAACTCAATGAGTCAATAAAGTGGATTGACTGTAGTCATGGGGTGGAACGTGACAGGTACACTCAAATCCTTGAGAAAACTAGTGATAGTTTGTCTCAGGATCCAAATGAAGTAAAGGCCTAGACCATGACCGGGTCAAGAACTTCTCTAGTTCCAACCTGTTCTTTGAAAATCCATACAGGAACAGGGTGACACGATGAGCTTTGCTGCATATAAGCTGGGAAACCAGAACATCAATCATGTGATTAACACATGAATAGCAAGTAGCTCTGCCAAGACTAAATTGTCAAAGAACAAAGAAAGTTGTGGGTACAAGGAGTCTCATGCTTACCTTCACCTTTCCAAATTACAGGTGTAATTTGACTACACGCCAACCCCTTTATTCTATAAATACAACAGCCTAAGAGCCTTTTCAAGCTCCCTCTGCTAAGCAGCTGGCTGCACAGCAGTAATCTCCCTGTGAGTTGGGATGCCTCTCGAGGTTACCCCTTGAGGTCAAGAGACACCTCACCAATTGCCTATCTTTAGTAAGTGACCAATACCACACATAACATCATATCACATGGCATTGAGATGTACTGGTATTTCTGAATTATTATATCCTCCGTACAGTAAGTAGTTTGAACCTTGCCATTGAACTTTAAGACTCACTCCTACAACATCTTACTTCAGTAAAATCACTTTTGCTGCTACCTTTGTCAGTGATTCTTTAAGTAGTTTGAGTCTCCCCTGTGACAAGCATAACTAAGGCACTCACAATAGCTATGAAATATTTTCATTCTTTATTAAAAGCTTCCTTTTATTGGACCAAAGCTCCAAACACCAAACGTGTACTTCAACACCAGCCCCTCTGATGTCAGTTGTTTCCCACCTCTCCAGTTCAGCAAACACAAGCTTCTAGGAACCGAAAGGACAAAAGTTCAGCTGCAGACCAGCACAACTTTTTTCCCCTCATTTCTGCTTTTGGACTTTGAGGAGCCAGTCTCAGTTCACCAAAAGCATTTAAAATGAATTTGGTATGTTTGACACACGGTAGCATAGAAAGATTAGAGCAGCTTGACAGACCTGCACCTGTGGTACAAGATGGCCTGAATCAAACATGTGCCCCAAGGAAGGAGTACATACACACCAAGAAATCTCATTTTCCTCAGTTTATAGCTGTATTTTAGATGTCACAGCAGCACAAGCACACTGGGGTTTTCTTGCCACAAGGTTTCTGAGCAGTTATGTAGGAGATAATTTCTTCAAAATTACCTATATCTCGGACTGACCGTCAATCACAGGGTAGTTCCAGCAACTTAAGTAAACAGCATTTAAGTACATGAAGACTAGTCACTTCTCTTTCAGATTCCAATCCCACCATTTCCAACAGTGTATTTCTCACTTTCACCTATTGGTTTTGCTGTCCTAATGCCATCTGCTACTATAGATTAGCATGACAAAAAAAGGTTATTGAATGGGCCTCGTTTACTTTTTATACCCATGAACTTCATGTTGAATCAGGCTCTTCTTCCGAGCCTTCCTTTGTGTTCTTAGCATTTCTTCCTCCATCCACCAGGACTTTTTATGTGACTTTTTCAGTATTATCCAGCAATATTTCTGAGACAGTTTGTTAGCAGATTTTTTTACTGTTTGTTTTGGGTTGTTTGCATTTTTTAAAGTGAACACAATTAATTCTCAGAGTCCTCAGGGTCCAGATCTAGCTCAGCGGGGAGAGTGCTCAGAACCAACAGGACCTTTTTGGAAGAGATGAAAAAACAGGACAGAGATTTTTCAGTCCAAGGAAAAGCCATTAAAATGAAACCCATCACAATTATTTTCTTCAAATTATCTCATTAGCATAGCCCTGGTGCTGGTTAAGGGATGCCATAAGTGACCACCTCCACCAGCCCTGTGGCCTTGTGGTTCCCCCCACCTTGATGCTCCAGCCCAGCCTGGAGACCCAGGTTTCTTCATTGCAAGCGCATGGACACAGCTGCTCGACTTTCTTGTCTGAAGGTTCAACCAGCAGCAAGGCTGAGCATACACCCCAGAGACACACACAGGACACTGACACCAACAGGCACTGACAACATGCTGCCTTTAACAGCGTATAACTTACATAAATGACACACATAAAACGTAAGCATAGACAAGTCCCCTTCCTCCTCTTCAGCTGGTCACGACTGAATGTCTCTCTAAAACCCACTCCCCTCTACAGTCACAAGTACGCACAAGTACCAGTATGACCCCTCTCCCCATCCAATACTCCTGCACAGATCCCAGGCCCTCTTACCCACTTTGAAGGGTCTCCTACTTGTCAGCTGTCCAGCTTGACACTCACTAGCAAACAGACACATGCACTCACACACTTAAGCCCGGAATGGTCAGGTTTGGGGAGATTCTTTGTTATTCCCAGAGTGAGATTAAGACATAAACAAGGTCAGATGCCATAAAGAAAAGAAGTTTAATAGTTTCAAAAACATTCACATAGAAGCAGGAAATTGAGAGAAAGAGAAGGAAAAAAAAGTAAAGTAAGGTGCAAGAGCTACCACCACGGAGCTGCAGCACCCGGTCAGTCCAAATCGACTTCACGTGAGGTGGGGAATTCCACTGGGTGCTGGTTATCATGGTTCTTTTATCAAGGTGTCTTTGCTCCCTCTGAGAATTGTTTTGCTTAGCCTCACCCCCCACTCGACGGTGGTGCACGACCCAATACCGTCTCTCTGGGGGATTTTCTGTCCCTGGGTCTGGGCATATATGCCAGGGTAAGGGTACAAACTGGAGATGGGTGTTTTTTGTGGTTGGACAGGTACTGTGTCGCTTCAGCGATGGCAGGGTAAACATCCATTGAAGCAAGATGTTCCAGCAATGTTGAGACAGACATCCGTTGCTAGCACAGTCTCAACAAAGTCCTTTACAGCACTCCATGCTCACAGCTCCCCCCCAAAATACCAACATAGACCCTCTGCCCATCCAATATCCCTATCTGGACCAAAGGTCTCCTACCCAACAGCTAGTCCACCTTCAAGTCTGCTAGCAAATTATACAGGCAAACCCCACACACCCAATTTGGGGAAGATTTGCCCACACACCCTCACCAGAAGCCAGCCTCAGGCCAGGGACTGTGACCCACAGGCTCACTCCAGCCACCAGCGCTGTGCCACTCACTCACTCCACTTGCCCTGGTGAGGCTCCCACTCACTCCCATTGCTGGCACCACAGGCCAAGGATGCCTGCACCTCCGGTCTGACCCCTGTCGCTGCCACCAAATCCACTCATATCTGTCCCCCCAGCAGCGGACACTCCAGACAAAAGTCTGTGAGACCTGTGGAGATGCTCACAAGAGCAACAGTCCTATGCTGAGACACCCTCTCACTCCAGTTGCTGGCACCATGGCCCAGAGATCCCTGCACGTCCAGTCTAACTCCACTTGCTGGCCCAGTTATCAACTCACAATGGTCTCTTCAGCAGCAGGCACCCAGTCCTTGCAGCACTCACATACATAGGATAGAGTGAGACCATGCAGAAGGATAGCTAAGAACAGACTTAAGAACACAGGACTGGCTGCAGGGATAAAGGCGCAGGGCTCAGGCAGACAAGACCTCCCGACCAGCCACAGTTTACACACTACTGGCCCTTTTTATACCCCCCTCTGTGTGTTCCCCCTCTGCATAGTTTCACCATCCTCTTCCTCCCATTTCCACCTGGTACTCCCAGGTTTGCACTCTAACCAGTCTAGAAGTCTGGGTTTGCCTACAGTTTCTCAATGGCCTGTCAGTTAATGAGACTGACAACACTTTGTTCTTCTGTCTGCTTCACATTTGCCTATCAGGTTTGTCAGTGTTTTCTTTATTGCTTCCCTCTTTTCCCTATAGGACCACTTAGTAAGGTCCTTGATCAGATAACCTTTCTGAAATAAACACTCTCACATCCCACACACTCTTATCAATTAGCATACCTGAGGTGGTTTGCTTCTTATTATCACATGGGGTTTGAGTCTCTGAACATTTGTATTATTCCCCCTTATTGTCTCCTTTTGCCCTGAAAAGGTCCTTGAGCAGATAACCTTAATGAAGCAGATGCTCTCACCACTTTACACATATCCTTACACCCAACACATTGCCCAGTTTTACTGCTGGAAACAGTGTCCTGGAAATGGTGCTCCTTCACTGCCAACACAGGCCATTCTTTTAACTCTTGGTCTGCTATTTCTTGTGCTGCTTTCTCACACATTTCCATTGATATATCAGTCATGGCAATTTTAATATTTATGCTAAAAATCTGAAATTGTTTCAACAGGGATATTTGGGGCATGGCTGCAGGACTATTAAAAACTTAAGGAATGCTTAAAGAAAGGATCAAGCATGGGGGAAAGGGGGATGTGTAAGAACAATGAGAGAGAGAGAAACAGAGGCAGAATAAAAGGGGCTGGTGACATGTAACCAAGGGCCAGTCAGGACTAGGGCTCATAGCTCATAAATTTAAGGTCTGAAGAAGAGACTACAGGGCTTGGAGGTTTCAGTGACAGCAACTGAAGAGACTGGCATGCAGGGAAAGTCTGGGTGCCAGCAACTGGAAAAGGAGCTGCAGGTCACAGGGCTTACAAATGTAATCAGAAGATGGAGAGACCTGTGGGCGTGCAAGAGGTCCAGTCGCCAAAAATTTTAGGGACCTTGGTCTGTTTATATTTTCCCATAGTGGATTTTTGCCAATGTGCATGAGGGTATGGAAGCGTAATTTCAAGCTGAACTAGTCAGAGCAGAAAGAAAACCCGAGACACTTAACCAACAACAGACCCAGTAGCAAAGCATATGACCCAATGCTCCTATAACAATGTGTCATCTGTGTACAAAAAAAAAATATCAGTCAACCATCAGATTATCTGTTAAAAGTCTGGGTCAACTTTCTCCAGTTTATGCTGAGTATAAGATTATAAAACAACAGTTGATAACTTTCATGGGTGCCTTATACTACGCAGACCTCAGCACACTACACTACTGTGAGGAACTGTACCAGACAGCGTTTGTCTCAACATTGCTGATCTACGACCACCACTTTCCTGTTGTCCAGAAAGAGTACGCTTCGCAATGTCCCAGTTAAAACCACGACATCCGCCCAGAAGCAGAACAACAACCGGACAGCGTTTGTAAGAGTACGCTTCGCAATGTCCCAGTTAAAACCACGACATCCGCCCAGAAGCAGAACGGAGAACCACGGGGCGGCACACATTACAATGAGCTCCGTGGAAAAGGGCGGACTCTTCCGAGAAGTCGTGGAGGACTGGGACAATAAAAGAACAGCGTACCCCTCCCTCGGGGCTACTCTTTCCTCAACAGCCGATACCTGGAGAACTGGGACTTCAGCAGATCTTGGAGCTTGGAGGACTCCTGACCAACGGAGCATCGCTGGATCCCTGGTGGTGGCGGTGGTAATTAGTTGCACTTCTGTTGTTCCTCTTGCTTAGGGATTTTCTTCTTCTTTCCTCTCTGTCCTATCGCTATTATCGGTTATCGTTTATTGTTACGGGGAATAAAGTTCATAAGGTTATACAGCATCTGACCTCGTTTGTGTCTTAATCTCGCTCTCGGGATCGTTTAAGAACCAGCCCCGATATTGGATCGGGACAACTACCCATAATTGTTCAATACCCTTCAGACTGGACTAAAATTTTGTTTCTTGTAGCAGGCAGTTAATAACAACCTGAGACATTACAATTATGCAATTCAATTTAAAAACTTATTCAGAGATAGTACAAACATTAAAAAAACCCCAAGGAAAAAGTATTCCATGGCACATAGCAATGGACCCAATCCACAGTCTTACAGCTATGGATTCACACCCCACAACACAGTCGCAAGAGCCATGGGACTTGCAGTCACAGCCAAAAGCACAGCAGGATAGAGGCCATTCTTCTCACCAGGAATGAGATAACACAGAAAAACAGCATGCCACATATCAACAACTGGAAGTGTTAGGTACAGAAAAACCTGCATTTGCCATAAGCAGCATCTAAACCAAGCTCAAAGAGATTATTCTGAAAGACAAAAAAGTGCATTTTCTGCAAGCACCATGGACTCCAAACATTTGGAAGAGTCACGCTTCACAACGAGTTTTAAAATTCTAGCTCTCCACAATATAAAGCAACACACCAACATCAGCAAAAGAAACGTCACTTTTCAGAACAAAACAGTATCTTCCAAATTGCATTTGATTGCTTGATGCAACCAAGCACTTATTGCAAAGTGGTAATGCTCAGTGGAAAAATTATGTTCACTTTTGACTTAATAGCTGTAAGCATGAGAAAGCAATTTCTAACACAAACTCAGAAGATTTTCAGGCAAAAAGGCATTAGTAACAGGGATCAGATTCATCACACAAATTAACATCTCCTAATATCCTATTCAGAAACCTACAGATGAAAGCTTTTCTAATACTAGCATCAGACTCCTTCATATGGGAATATCCTTGTCTCTGTAGTGTAGTTCATGTATATAATTGAAATATATATATTTTTTGAAATATATATATATTTTGAAATATACCTACAAATATACATCTGTAGCTCATGCTTTTTAGATGTATTACTATGATAGAACAGGTCAGCTAATGATAAAGCACATTCCAAAGACGCTTTCTTGGGTGGAATTACATTTTTTAGAAGATAACTACACCCCTATGCTACAGCTGCAGATTTTTACTTATCACACTTTATGGAAAACCATGAAATACACTTCCATCTCTGAAGACTTTCCAAGTTCCCTCCAACTTCTAAGGCACATTCAAAGAACTGTCTTCCATCTTCAGTAGTTATACCTCCTTTCACAAGTATTGTTCTCAAATCATTCAACACCTAATAATTACTAAATGGAGAAAAGGTTGCAAACTATGAACTGAGCATTGCCTGAAGTGCAAATTGAGAAGTTAATTGCATTTCAGTCACAGAGAATAACAGTAATCTATCACTAGCATGTACTAGAAGAGCTCTTTGGCATACCTCAATTTTATGGAGACCATTTATACCCCAGCAATAAGACATATTACTAGCTTCAAGATCACAGGAATTTTTTTTTAAAGTATATCTGTGATAATGCCTTTCTTCTTTGCTAATTTGTGAAGTTTCCTGTATACTATAAGTTACATTACAAAATCACAGAATGTTAGAGATTGGAAGGGACCTTGAAAGATCATCTAGTCCAATCACCCTGCCGGAGCAGGAACACCTAGATCAGATCGCACAGGAACGCATCCAGGCGGGCTTTGAATGTCTCCAGAGAAGGAGACTCCACAACCTCTCTGGGCAGCCTGTTCCAGTGCTCTGTCACCCTCACTGTAAAGAAGCTTTTTCTCATATTCAAGTGGAGCCTCCTATGTTCCA